>CABFVX010001609.1:94000-126914 GCA_902151425.1 Timema shepardi | reverse complement strand
CCCCCCCCCCCCCGCCTACTCTTTCGTTTCAGTTCACTCATATCTAGGTTAATATCAAGGCATTTATCAGTTCCAACTCTCTGACATAGAACTAGAATAGGCTACAATCAAAAAATGTAATCTCATTTTTAAAAGAACGATTTAGATCTAGATAACTTTGGCTGAATGTGGAAAACCTTTTAAAATTTTAACAAAGTTTTTTTTATCAAAGCTTCTTACTACCTGGTCAGGCTATACACATTAATGTTAATTATTATAATGTGGTAGGATGAGGAAGGAAGCATTTTAAAGGTAGCCTAGCGGCATTTGCTTGGAAAGAGAGCAAAAATAATTTAGGATAAACCGGCCTCTGTATACCTGACTGGTGCTCTAACGCCAATATACCCTCCATCAGCAGACAAGTCCAGCATAAGAATGACGCATTAGACTGTTTGATCACTGAAGTGGGTTCGATCAATGGTAATATGATGAAATTAATAGCACAAAATTTTATTTTGGCCGCTGCCTCTTACTAGCCATTTGGGATACGCACATTTAACTTCACAAGTTAGGTAAGAATAAGAAATGTATAATCCAAATTTGAATGAAGGAAGAGTGGAGGAAATTAAAATCTTAGCAAACCCTCCCAGAATTTAAATAAACACCTCCCCGCCCCCATTAAGGTGAACTAGATAAAGATTGACGTAATCCACGTACCCAACTGTGAAAGCAATACCCATTTTAGTAGTCTAATGTTTTGTGACTTGAATGTATTTTTCATTTATTTTCTAGATTAGGATGGTTAATTTAATATGAAAACAATTATATAGTCTAAAATTCATATACAGAACCTTATCTGACAGCAATAATATCTACTAGATCTACTTTCACGTATTAATACGCCAGGCCGTGTGATATTCAGTTGTCACTTTTGATAGATATTATCAATACTTATAAATATCAATATTAATAATATTTTTAATGTTATCATTGTTGCCCACATGGAAATATGTTAGCATTTTATAGAAATTTCATCCAACCAAGATTCTACTATAGCAGATATACTAATCAGTTATGTATTAATAAGTAATGACTGAGCTTATAAAATTAAGTGACCTAAAACCTTCAATAATTCATTCTACAATCTATCCCCTGATGATATAAATTATTTTCTGAAACGCGTTGACAATAAGATTATTCAAGACTGCCTGTCAGCGTCTACTAGACAAGAAGCAAAGGAATCTTTCTTCAAGTTAGGACTTTGAAGCTTAATCTTTTATTTTACAAACTTTTAAATAATTTGAAATATCAGGAAATCACATTATAAACCACTGCGTTCCATTGAGGAGCTTTGTAACATAACCTGATTCATATATTAAAATAGTAAGTACATATTTTTAATCTGATAATAATTTTTGACATTTTGAATTTTCACAATATTCACTTGTGAGTACTAAAATATGTCTCTTGGCTGATTATTTTTAACCATCTATTTATTAATTGCTCCAATATATTATATTATCATATCCAAATGAACTTTTTACACAACCCTACTTGCTCCAATATATTATATTATCATATCCAAATGAACTTTTTACACAACCTTACTTTAACATATAACGTAAAACATTTATTTTATTAAGTAGATAGCAATTTTATGATGTAATTTATTAAATTTTACAAGCCTAACTTGTAATAAATTAATCCAGTTTTGAATTATTTGTATTTACAATGTCTATTCTAACTTGTTCAAGTACCCCATTGAAATAAATCAATATAATCTCATTAAATTATTCATCTTGTATATTATAACATTTTAAACACGAGTTTTAAATCATTATAATTTTTTATTAAAACTCCATTATATATCTCACTTGTATTACTGTATATTTACATTTAGTTTCTGTTTTTAAACATTTATTTCAATTTATTCATTACTTCTTAATTTGTTCTAAAATTCTAGGCTTTCAACTTACCACATATAATTTTTAATCTCAATTTCTTATCGTTTTATCATTTGTGTATATATATATATATATATATATATATATCTCATAGCTTGAACCAATGTATTTAAAAAATAAATATCCAAGTATTATATATTTTATTAAAATATATTTAGTTTAATTTTCTACATAGAGTTAGTTATCTCAATGTTTATTGAATAATTGTAATGAGCAAAGTAGATTTTGAATAAAAACTTTTTAAACGAGGAAAGAAAGTCTTGATCAAATGATGGTAGGAAGATGTTATTTCGGATGTTAATTCATACAAAAATTACTGTATTAGAAACTAAATGAATCTTCTGAAAAAATGTTATTGTTTATGGCCAAACGTTTTATGTTAAGAAAATTCTAAAAATATGGAACTTATCTCGCTCTCCCTTTCATTCCACCTAAAGTTAATCCAAAGTAAGAAAATGTAAAACATTCTTAAAAATAAAACCTGTAATTGCAGCAAGCGCCTGCGATTCTATTATATGCAATTACATCAACAGTAATGTTCGACAAGTTGCAGGTTTAGTCTAGCTCTCGGCGCTAGGGATCCTGACACAAAGCCTCGACACTCATAGTACACAAACGCAGTACAAAATATTTCAACACAAGTGCAATTTTTAATAATTATAGAAAAAATGCTATTATTATTGTTATATTGATAAAATGTGATGTGTGTTTGTGCTAGCACTTGAACTCCAAAATTAATTAACCTAGAAAGATGCAACTTGGAAATATGAAAGATTTGCGCATTGGGTGTATTTTTTATGTTTAGATACATTGGGATTCTACCCCTTAAACCACGTGAATAATACTACATTTTCTTTAAATTTGTATCTATAAACACAATAAAACTCTAAATCTGCCTGTGCCCTCGATTCTGTTTGTCGAGATTTGACTTCTTCAGTTGTAGTTTTTATTTTTCAGAATTGATAGTGATTGATAAAAATCAACTTATTTAATCGAAAAAATGACTTTTAGTATGGTTAAATTTGCGTCTTAGATTTGTAACAATTAAAATATATTAACTTTAAATGTATACATCTTCTTTGTAAGTTAAAACGAGGGTTTTGGAAAGATCAGAAAACCAATTATAAATCTCCTTTGCAACGAGGGCTTTGTAAAGATCAATAAATTAATTGATAATCTCCTTGGCAACTAGTGTTTTGGGGTATATACGACATCAATAATTGTGTGCGTTTTTGTAAGTCAGCTAAAGGCTCAAAGCAACAAAGAATATAATATTAAGTAATTTGATGATGCTGCCTGTAAATTAGATTTACTTAGTTTTGTTTCTTGCCACCAGGCCAACAGCACAATTCTGTTTGATAAGTTAGGTCGCTTGATTTAGATGGTTTCTGTCAATTTACTTAATTTCTTTTTACGATGGTAGTATTTTCAAACTATTTATTTTGGCGTTAATTGAAACAATGCCTCCACGTAAGAGAGCCGTTGCTAGTGGCTTTATTTGTGTCTTAAATGTAGGATTGTTTTCAGTCATTTGGTAGTATTGCTTGAAAATTAGGTTATATATTTTTAGTTTTTTAGTTACTAAGCCAATAAAACGATTTTATTTAGTGTGGTACGGTGCCTCCTATAGAGTTCTTCTTTCAATATACTTAATTTTGGTTTCTTAACTAGTAGATCTATAATAATAATAATATTTAGCACCTCGTCTTACTACCCGTTCGGGTTATACGTTTTAAGTACTAATTACTCTAATGGAATACGAATTGGGAAAGTTGAATTAGAGGAAGTGAACCCGCATTTGCGGGGAGGGAAAGTGGAAAACCATTTAGGAACACCCCCCCAGAATGTTTGCTGGTTTGCTGCCAGTAAATTAAAAATGTAGCCTACTTTTCGGATCGTGATGGAACTTCTGTTGTACTACTTACTTTTCAGGGAATAACTTTAAGATATATACAATCCCGCAGGAATGAGGCTGAGTCTAGGTTTATTTGTGATTCTTCGTACACAAATAAAACAATTATCTAAACAAGTTTAATTCTTTTCTAATATTTTAAAGTCAAAAGTGTTGATATATTGTTATATACGAGTGAAGTCACGATTAAATGATAGATTTTAATATAGTAATAACATATTTTCTATCTAGGTTAATCCACTTGTAAAACAATCAACATCTAGTCCAAAGAGTATTTAAATAATTATTTAAATCTAAAATACAAAGAGAAATTATTATAGTTGGTTTTAATTTGTTGTTTCTTATTCATACTATTAAGTGGAGGGCATTTATTATTGCTTTTAAAAACTAAACAGCTTATGTTCAAATCAAATATTTCATCTAATCTTACGTACACATTGTTAATAATGTATTCACATAAACATAACATTTATCATATTAAAATACAGCTAAATCTCTTAACAATAAAAAAAAAATATTAATTATTCACTAGTGCTACGTCTACTTAAACCGCTTGACCATTGGTGAGTGTAACTTCAAAACCAAGAAACTTATATTATTATTATTATTATTATTATTATTATTATTAGCACCGCGTCTTACTACCCGTTCGGGTTATACGCAGGAAACTTATAAAGATGAAACATTGCATCCGTATTATTTTTAATCTTATGACTAACGATTAAGGTAACAAAAAAAATCAAATAGTTTAGAAAATGAGAACGGGACCAGACACTAAGGGTATGCTTGAACAAACTGAAGGATGCCTCTGGCTACATTAGCAAATTTATATATTGTAGTCTGCATACACCTATAAAAGTAATCTATAAGGTTCTCAAATTCTGATCATTATAAAATGTAACATATTATTCTGTATTGCACCACCTACTTGAAGGGACATACCCACCCAGTGGGTAGCTCTAATGAGAATGGTATTTTTGAAAATCAGAACAATTAAAACAATCTATAGCTATCTTACAAAAATTAATAAATGTGGTAGCCCTATTAAAAGTTGTTTTTATTTTTTTAAAGAGGGCTAGATTTATTTTTATTGACATTTACTTTGATCTCAGTATTGTGATATTATTTTAAATGCCATGAAAACCAACTAATTTCACCTTTTCATAATTATTTTTAAAAATACAACATATATTATAAGATTTTAAATTTAAGAGAGACGTGTTGTATCTCATATTACATTTTGACCTTAAATACAATCCTAAAAAGCAAACCACTTTGTTAAAAAATACGAGATTTCCATGCGTCTGTAACGTATATTAGTACTTCCGTTAGGTGGATTCCTTAAGAAATCAATCAAATGTGGACAAAACAATACGTCGATAAATTACTTATGAAGTAATATAATCGTTATCTCCTCTGACTACATATAAAAAAAGAATGTAAATGTATATAAAATACTAAGCTACAATTTTATTTTTTTCCTTAGCACCGCATCGGGTTATACACTAAGATACGAGTTGTGAAAGAACAGTGACCTTATGTAAAATGTTTAATATGTTCACTGTGTCTTACTATTCATCCGGACTATCATCAGTTTATTCTAATAGAATAGGAATGCGCGATATAGAAATGTATAGGAAACATACCCGCATCTAAGTGGGGCAATTTAAAACCTATTTAAAAAAACATTTTCAGCCCCATCCAGTCGGGAATGGAGTCCAAGCCTCCCTACTATGGGCCAACCATGTGAAATAAAGCTGACGCCTTAGCTTGCGTGCCCATCAATAAGTGATTTAATAATATTAATTATATAAAACTTGGAATACCTAATTTTTGTTACAATATTTAAAAAAAATAGCTCATTAATGGGGTGTTATTTATTTAATGTAGTATATTATTATTATTAGCACCGCGTCTTACTACCCGTTCGGGTTATACGCACCTACGCTAGTGTGTAATGGTAGGGTGATTGTGAAATGAAATGAAGGACCTACAGTTTAACGTGGAATCCGAACCACGGTGGAAGCCAGGCACTCCCCACATTCACAAGATGTCTTGTCAGAGGGGAAGGAAGGGTTTGGTAATCAGATAAATCTGTGCCGGGACCTGGGATTGAACCCTGGCCACCAGCACAGAAGTCTGACACCTTAACTCTAGACCGCCAGGTCACCTACTAATGTAGTATACTAAACACAAGGTTATTAATGACTTAATCCAAGAGAACGGTATTTGGACGATAAATGAGAGTAAATGCACCATAATTAGCTTGTAGAATGTAGGTAATAATTACTTGCAGTTCACTCAGCCAAAAAATTATGATTAGATCTCCCCTTCAAGTGTATTGCGTGCATGGCATTGAGTAAAATACAAATGTTTTTCTCTTGACTAGCTAGTTCAAGAAAGTGCGAGTCCGCACACGTAATATTTGGTAGCTACATCTAGTTTTGACTATAGTCTAGCTTAGGAGCCTATAATAGGAGAGTTACTCCCACCCCCTTACTCTTTAGTATACATTATTTGCTTGATATATTTTTGAAACGCATATATATTTTAAGACACATACGGCCCACAAAATCAAAAAGGTTGAAGACACGCCCCTTAGACAATGTGGCCAATTAAGCCAGTCATCTAAATTTACCACTAGAGATGTTTTGTGTGGTAGTTGATGGAAGTTTATTTTGTATTACAGCTAGGCAGGAGGTAGGAAGAGTAATTTTGTCCCCAAGAGTGTTACATAACAGTTGTGAGAGATTTAGACAAACCGAAGAAGAATAAAAGCCCAACAAAGTAAGTAGAAGTTCCCTGTGTACGGGAAAGAAGTGAAGGGTAGACTTCTAATACAACAGCAGTAAGAATGGAGCCTCCAAGTTTTATTTATTACCAATACATATTGTTCACTAGTTCGCCAGTCTCCTGAAGATAAGTCTCACCAAAGACCAATCCTGTCAACCAGACTTATCTCGATGCCATATCCTGCGTGCTATCCCATTGAAGTAAAGTTGTTATGTTGGTATGCACGCTGTCTAAATTGTATTATTATTATTATTATTATTGGCACAGCGTCTTACTACCCGTTCGGGTTGTACGCACTTACGCTAATGTGCAATGGTAGGGTGAATGTGAGATGAAATGAAGGACCTACAGTTTAACGTGGAATCCGAACCACGGTGAAGATCTGGCATTCATAACATATCTTGTCAGAGGTGAAGGGAGGGTTTGGTAATCAGATAAATCTTTGCCGGGACCGGGGATCGAACCCCGGACGCCAGCATAGAAGTCTGACACCTTACCCCTAGACCACCAGGTCACCTACGTCTAAATTGTAGTAAAAGGAATCCACTTAAACTCTTCTGTATACCCTGCCACTCTATTCCCCTGCCACGTCTAAACAGTCGTGCTGATGCGCATGCGCGTTCAACCCCCTCAGCTATGTCGGCCTTACAATAGCTCTCTATTAACTGAGAGATGTGCATAACAGAACACTAACGTAAAAGTAGGGAAATGAAACCGAATAGCCCCTGGTTCCATTAGTAATCTGAAGAACAGTCTTCCTTTCCAGAAGGCTGTTTAGCGATGAATAATCACGTATTATTTCTACCTGCACAACCTTTCCCATCCCCTCTATTCCCCCTCGCCCCCTTTTGATTTTTTATTGTTCCCTACCGTTGGGATTGCTATTACAATTGCCTAAGAACACGCCATTCTACAGTTTTTCTTGTATTATTTATGCATCCTGTTACTTTTTTTTATAAAGAGAATAACAGATAAAAAAACAGAAAAAAAACAGAAAAAAACGTGAAAATATTTATCGAATGATCCAATATTTTATTTTTATTATTATGATTACTTTTCCTTTCGCGTTGAGTAGAAATGTGGGTAAGAGTATAAAATAGAGGTGTCATTTTAAGCAATGAATTATTTTAAGCACATATTATGATAATAATGTTAAGTTATAAATAAAATATATTTACTATAGTTAATATTATTTTATAAAATGTGTTAGTTTTTATCTCACTTAAAATTTTTATTTAATAAGTTATAATAAAGTTGAATATATTATACTACAAGCAAGTATTTTTTAAGTACTAAGAAGGATTAGGGAAATAAAATATTTCAAATAAAAGCTACGTCTCAGCTTAAAGTTACATTTCTGCAATGTCGTAAATATAATTATTCAGAAGAGGATACTAAAATTGTTAATATGTTAATCTTACATTTAAATAACCTTATAAATTAGCTCTAGGCAATTGCCTGGAAATATTATTCTAACTACCAAATCTGTGCATACGACATGAGAGTTTATATTAATTTAATATTAATAAAATATAATCATGATCATAATTTATTTTAAGAAAGATTTATGAACCATAAAATATACCTATTTAGTTAGATATACTAACTTAATTATATATATATATATATATATGTATATATATATATAAATATATAAAATTTTCCCATAAAAATTCTTCAGATAAGATAATATGATTTAATTTTATCATTAAATGTAAAAAATAATTTGGTGAAATATAACTTAGATGATTTCACAAATATCTTTCAATATAAGAAAAACATTTAATTAATGTAAAAAATGTTAAGTTTAGATTTGTGCCATAGAAACTAAAATCATCTTAATCAACATATTTACCTTTAAAGAAAACATTTGATTAAAAATATATTCTAAAATGTTATCTATTATATTATAGATATTTAGCTTTATTTAGCATGCATTTATTAGACACCAACGTATATTGTAATAATGGATTAAGTGGTAGGATAAGTAAATATTTCAGGGTTGATACGCACAGGAAAATCAATAAGAACTTAGAAAAATTAGGGAATTTGGCGTGACATGGTCAATTCAAATACAAATAAAGGGAATTTAAAAAATTAATTGTATTTCTCGGTTGTTTTTTTCAATACATTTCTAAATACAAAATAGAAAAGCATAGTACAGTGTAAACTATTAGTTTATCTCTAATTCATGAAATTATATATATTAAGCAACAACAATTTTTTCTTTGATAAACCATGAGTCAACAATATTTTTTTAAAGTGAAAATCATGAGATATTTTACTGACTTTCAGATTAAATACTGGGGAAAAGAATATTTCTGGGTTTTTAAAACATGACAGCGTTAGAGAATTTTAAAGTTTAAAATGTGTATCAACCCTGTATTGAGAACAATTTACAAATCACGTTTTTTAGGATTATTTTTTTGAAAATTGCAGGATATTTTATTAACAAAATTGTTTGGAAAACCTCTATGTTCAATGTAATTTCAGAACTTACAAAGCGTGTCAACCATGGTTTAATTATATCACATAAAAATACAGTGTTTATAAAACTTATTTACTGAATAAAATCATTAGATTGGTACAATTTCAAGTATATCTGATGAAAAATACTGAACTTAGATTTCCTGAATATTTATTTCAGATTACATTCAACCACACAATACTTCGCACAAACTTTCGTAAGTTAAGTTTTGCTTTATAGAATGATTTTGATATTTTATTATTCTTTATATTTTTTGGATATTTTTTCTAATATTTTATTGATTGTTTTATAAATTCATACATTTATTATCATATATTAAATTGTTTTTAAATTTTAATATTATTCGCTTATAGATATTTATACATTTCATAATCTTACATTTGCATTCTTTTTATCTTTTTCTATGGCCTTTCACTCAATTTTATTGTTATTTTATTACTCTAATTATAACATCTTTATTTTATAATATTTCTGAATTTTAAAACTAGCACAGCACATTTTAAAATACATGCACACACCTTTTATATTTCTGATTTGTCTATTATTTCTCACTGGCCCATCATGGTGTCAGATAATTATTTATTACAACACTTCCTTCGTTAATTATTATTGACAAATTACAGAGATTAGATAAATATGATATAAAATATTATAGTTATTTTGTTTTTATCTCAGTCAAATAAGTCAATCGTAATGGTTAAAAGTATTTCAAGTCTTTAAATATTTTTTTAAGAATGTGTGTGACTCTTTTACTATGTTTTAGTCCAACTTATATTCTGTATAAAGCTTAGCTATTATTTAAATACACATTTTTGTATTGTTAAGCTTCAGCATATCTTAGTTTATGAGTTATAACAAATTATGGTGTCTAATTACATATATTTTATCAACATTAAAATTATTTTTGTTAAAAAACTTCTTTCGTATTTTCTATGAGCTACACTTAGCTAGATTTGAACTTAAACATTCCAATCAAATAATAGTAGAAATAAATAAAACCCTTTTAATCGGATCTCTATTGATTGTAAACTGCAGGTTAACAGCAACACGCACCTATAATTTGTTTACCAATGTTTTAACTATCTCCGCTTAGGTCTCCCTTTAAACATTTAAACTGTTGATTATGATTTTTCTAAAAGAAAACTAGTTGGACACCGATTTCTACTCTAAATATTTGTATAGCTAAATGGTCTACATGAGTTGAAAAGTTGTTAATTTTAATAGTAAAGATTAAGATTTAAGAAGGACTTTTTTTTATTGTGAAACCATTTGTTGTTTTTCTAGAACACTAAAATACCTAATATCCATTTTGTTTTATAACAAATCAAATATTCCTAGTACTATAATCATAATAATATAAAACTAAATGAAAATGAAATACAATGAGATGTATGAGAAAACTAATAAAATGTAATACCTATTTGAGACTGGAATTGATATAAATACTAGTTTTATATTTTGAAATATAAGATTGTTATAGTGCTAGTTAGTTAAAGATCTTTCAACTAAAATAAAGTTGTTGGATTATTGAATTGTAACAGTTCTTCTAATGTAATATATAAGTATATACTTATATTAAAAGAGAAAATGATACATTTTAAGTTAGTTTAATGAAATATATTTAAACAGCTTCGATAGTTCGACAAGCTAAACACAACTAGTAAATCCATGACACTGATAGTTTAAATATTATTCAATCAACTTACCCTCTAAACAAGTTCATACAAAATGTTATCCTTTAACATGTCATTGTTTAAAGATATCATAATCTTTCGAAGGTTTCCTTGAAAAATAACTACGTCAGTCAGAATTTAACAAAGATATTGAAGGACAATTATCTAATAGATTTCTTCCTTTCCCCACGATCTGTATTTTGAATAATTTGAGTAATTGTTTTACTCGTTTCAGACAAACAAGAATTTTAGATTTTAGTAAACTTATGAGATAGCTTTTTATTAAAAACAGAATTATTTACATATATTTATAGGCAAGAAAAGTAAATATATTTATTAATTTTCTCACATTTTACAATAAACTAAGTCTGGCATGGCCGTATACCACTTTCATATATAGAACACTTGTTTGGTTTTATGTATACACGGTTTATTTGTAAAAAAAAATCTAAAATGTTTTCAAGCTATGATTATTTTATATGAGAGGCCTATTAGATTTGGATATTTATAAGAATACCATTACTGATAGTTCCACAAAGAGCTTGTTTGATCAAATATTAAAACTGATTCTCAAACATTGAAATAATCCCATTAGACTTCGGACAATTCAATTTAATGAGAGCAGAATTGCACGGATATTACCAAAATCATTAATAATACAAAGTAATAATAAATTTAATATCTATATAACAACCCCAGTTTCGTGCATTCCACGCGTCTCGCTTTCCGTTTGGGCTATCTTAATATTTACACTAATGACTTAAGAAGTACAGTAGCCCCATGGCTTCTTTGGGGCTTACTGACAGCTCACAGCTCACTTCTGACAGTCAACATTTAGGTGTAATATCTAAATTTTGACCGTCAAAAGTGACAGCTGCTAAACATATGTTTTTGCAGATATTATGGTTCCACGTAGGGATACATAATTTGGTAATTTTTCAAAGCTGTGAGCTGTCAGTTAGCACCAAAGAAGCCATGGGGCTACTGTAGGATATATTTTATAGAAACTTTACGTACATTTACGTTGAGAGAGAGTAGGAAAACATTTAGGAAAAGACACAACACATCTAACTAGGATTCGAACCCTGATATACCCGTCATCGGTAATTCATTATATTATGATAGTGGCACGTTATGCCACGCAACTACCGAAGTGGATCATTCCACATTAATACATCCTTAACAAACCGTTTTATGTTTTTTTAAACACTCCATGATGCTCGTCAGATTACAAAGTCAACAGTGACCTTTCGGGACGCCAACATTTTCTCGGAAGCCTGGTTCAAATGTAGCTGGAAAACGGAATTGAAAAGTAGTCTCTGGATGGGTGTACGGATAATCCGCAAACTGTATAACCTACGTATGAATAATCTAGAGTTTAAAATATAAATTGAGCAAACAATTTTATATGTATGCTTTTGCTATATATCTGAATTGCGAACCTTAACCATGATATCCTGATTCTTAAATTATGTATGGATGAGTTTTATTTTTTATTTTAGCAAGGAATATTTAAAATAAACATATGGACCAGCTAAATTTATCTCCACATGACTTATCATCTAACTTAATACTAGAGCAGTATAAACATAAGGTTTGACGGCTGTTAGTTAATTACTGATAAAGAGAGCTCAACCATTTCGAGAATCAGAACCCATACCCTGAGCTCTTGGAAGCCAGTCTCCTCTATCAACTGTTCAAAAGTGTCGGGCATTATGTTAAAAGGATAACCTTGCTTCTCTTTTATCCTATCTAAAAAGTTCAAGGAAATTAATTGCGGCCTAAAATATCAATAGTCATAAATCGGCCTTACATGCTCTCGACAGAAGTATGCCTGAAGGTGTTGGCATACTTGGGTGTATCGCTTCAAATAGTTTATTAAAATAATCCCAATTTTTTGTTTTCCCACACATTTATATTTTTTTAAATAGTAGAAGAGGAATACAAAGTCTTTGATTGCTATAATCGTTTTGAAAGAGAATCCATTTATTAAAGTTTATATGTTCATTAAAAATCATCGTTTAGAGGTTTTAACAAATACATCCAATCGTGTAACATACACTTTCTGGAAATGTTGGGTAGCATTGTTCAAAATCTCACAGAATGATTTACTAACGAACCAATCTTACTTAAGCTTAAATCAATACATTGACATTTCAAAAATTTTGACTATTTAAGTACTTGTGAAACTATCTTGGCTAGATTTGTCTTCATGATAATTAGGGATAATCAGGTAAAAACTCAAGTCACGAATATATTATCAGAGAGTATGCAGTACGACAGTGTGTCCAAAGGGCATTTTATAAAATACAAACACATTCTTTTAGAGGCCAAAATTGATAACGTTTTAATCCATTAGTGTCATTTTATAGGTTTTGATCATATCAATCAGAAGTTACATCTGCAGATCACACGACTTGTGGTATTAGTATTTGAATGTAAATGTACAGTATTAGCCTTTCTAAAGTAGCCCCATGGCTTCTTTGGTGCTGACAGACAGCTTTAAAAAGTTACCAGACAAAACTACGTATCCCTACGCCGAACCATATGTTCTACAAAAACATGTGTTTAGCAGCTGTCACTTCTGACAGTCCAAATGTAGGTGTATACCTAAATGTTGACTGTCAGAAGTCAGCTGTGAGCTGTCAGTCAGCACCGAATAAGCCATGGGGCTAGTGTAGATGTTATTTAAGTTTCATCCTATGAAATCTCAACCGTAGTTTG
Source organism: Timema shepardi (assembly GCA_902151425.1). Taxonomy (NCBI): domain Eukaryota; kingdom Metazoa; phylum Arthropoda; class Insecta; order Phasmatodea; family Timematidae; genus Timema; species Timema shepardi. Next base: position 113,381 of record CABFVX010001609.1, on the reverse strand, counting down.
TACACCCATATAACAATACTTCTTTCACTGTAGACTTGGTCGTGGCGTTTTTGTCGTGGCCACCAGGTAGTAAGTATGGTCATCCCTTAGAAAAAACCAGCCCAATATTCATACCGTGTACCAGATATGTGCTTATATTAAGCTCTGAATGGGTTGTACCTCACCCGATTTTGCTTCACACGAATACAAGTTTGAGCGATATTTGTTAAATGTTAGACCTTTACAACATAACATTTAAAAATCGTATTACGTCTTATTTCTTGACTGGCCTGTGCGCATTTAATCAAACTATTGGTTTAGGGATGAGAAAGATATAATAATAATATTTAGCACCGCGTCTTACTACCCGTTCGGGTTATACGCTTTAAGTACTAATTACTCTAATGGATTAGGATTTGTGAAGGTCGAACTAGAGGAAGTGAACCCGCATTTGCGTGGAGGGAGAGTGAAAAACCATTTAGGAAAAACCACCCCCAGTTCACCCGACCAAGATTCGAACCTTGATCTCCCCGTCCTCAGCAGTCGAGCTCAACACGACAAGCGCGTTAGCCAACTACGCCACCGAGGCGGGTTATAATTTAGAGTAAGTGTACTTATATTTGAATCGAGAAAAGCGATAAACAATGTAGGAAGAAAAATCACCTTGCATACACGCAGCTGAGAATTGAACCCTGACCTCTTAAGTCACAGGAAAACCAGATCAAATGAACTTTAAGTTTATTCCATGTGAAGTTTTTATAATCTTTATATGGAAGTTGTGTGATGTCCTCTGAACATTAAAAAAAATTACGATGACAAGTGTATAGATATTATGTTTTAATTTCAAGCAATTATACTGTAGAATAACGTTTCTTGAGGTAAATTATTTTTGTAATTCCCCAGAAAGTGTATATTCATGTTTTCTGAGTATCAAACTGTGAGACGCAATACTAAATGGAATGGTGCGGCTGTGGAAGGGGAGATGGGGGACAGTGAAAGGTCAAACAGAGACGGGTGAAACGTAATCAAGCGCCTAATGAGGTGAGAAGATCCTTCTTTTTTTATCTTCCACCTTATAAGCACTCTACCTTCTAAAAGCAACGTACCCTCGACCTAGCATCATGTAAACTTCACACTCTGGTACGACGAAAAAAATAAAAATAAATCATTATGGTGCTTAAAGAGATCTTTTTAAATGTATTTAATAATTTATTTTATTTAGTGAAGGATATACATATACAATTAAAACATGTTAATTCAATTTTATTTTAATGACCTGGAAATACTTATTAAGGTAAAACACATATGTATTCATTCACTAGTCTAAAACTTCTTAAAATCGTTTGTAAATTTAATTTTACACTTAAAACTAGATATATAAAGGGAATAGATTTTCTTCAAACCAAACTTTTTTTTTTACTTCAGTCTTTTAAGATTTTATGATGATATATTCTAATATTAGACAAATCAACGCTTAGTTTATTTAACGCCAGCTTAAGTGAGCCCGTGGACAAAATCATCATTTGGTCTGGTTAGCCGATGACGGATTAACGATGGCTGGATGAACTGATAATTAAATAAAATTAATGGTTTCCTACTCTCTCTTCATGAAAGTTCGGGTGCATTTTCTTTACATTTTATTTTTCCTATCCTTACCCCAATAGTGTAATTAGAATCTGATATCCCGAACGGGTACTAAAATGAAGTCGAATTTATGTATAAATATCTACATTTTAAGGCTCGAAATACTGGAAAAAAAATTTTCTTCGTTTCCCATTTAGTGATGAAAAAAAATAAATAAATTAACGTTAAATTATTAAAAAAACTTAATTAATTATTCGTGACTTTATAGAGTGTGATAAAATTCTCTAAATGTGTACACGGAGGTATTATTTAACAAATAGTTTATCCAACTGGAAATGCACACTTATAAATGTAACTTTGAAATATATTTATACGTATTAATCTAAACACACAATATAAATTTGTATAATTGGTCAAATAAAAGGATTAAGATATTAGAAGATGGAGGAGGTTACTTATTTATGAGTTACATTCCTTGTACTATCTAGGAAGTTCATTACAATCTCACAGGTAATGGTGCAATGCAAATAGAAGCCACTAGAACCATTTTCAAGGTATTTGATGGTAATCCCAGTGGTAATAGACCATTGGGAAAACCTGGACGCAGATGTAGGATCACATTATAATGTACCTGGAAGAGATAGGGTGTAATGAGGAGACAGAATATAGCTAACTCAAGATATAGATAGAACTAGATCAAAATATGAATATATGACGTTCTTTTTTTAAGTGTGGCAATGTACTTTAGCGTTTATAATGTCATCAATTAAGTAAGAAGTTTATTTGTACAATCAATGTCAGCGTATTCTGTTAGGAAGCTATTTATATTTGTTTATTTATTTTAGGTAAATGCGTGCACTCTCTGGCCCTACTGATTATATCAGCAAACGACTCATTAACTAACTTGAATATCTAACAAACACAATGTATAACCCCGGCCGTTAATTCTTCACTCTGAAAGGGGAAACCCACAATTCACCAATAATAAGGCTTTCAACAATTTTGGAAACCAAACACGGAATGCTTATCTCAGTATAAATATGAGATACTGATTGAGCTAAGACATCGTAGAGTGAGTTATCTATTTTTTTAACGACAACCACTAACAAAAATCATTTACATACATTATTTACACACATCGAGAGCTAAATTTTAAAAAACAACATGTATTTGAATTAAGTATTCTTTTTCAACTGAGCTAAAGTATCAGATTATTATGTGTTGAACTATAAATGTTAGAAAAGTTGCCTCTTACAGTTTGCGAGATTAATGAATGGAAATTTTCATATTTGAGTAAGTAAACTAAAATAGCTCATTCAACGATGAGTGGGAAGAAGTGTTGGAACGGTATGGAATGAGGTTCATTGTAACGAAGAGTGAGATGGTGATCACGACAATGAAAGACAGGTGTACAACTGGCGTGACAGAGAGGGGATAAAGTGAAGGTAATCAAAAATGTCAAGTACCGAGGCAGTGTTATAAAGGAGAGTAGAAGGAAGAGGATAGAAATAAGAGAAAAGGGAAAGGCAATTGGAGGCATTCGTAAGAAGTGTGAGAAACCTTATTCGGAGCAAGGATATGCCAAACAAGAGCGCGGGCGTGATATATAATGTCTATACCTACTGATATTAACGTACACTGCAGAAACGTACAGTAGCCCCATTGCTTCTTTGGTGCTGACTGACAGCTTACAGCTGACTTCTGACAGCCAAAATGTAGGTATATACCTAAATTTTGATGGTCAAAAGCGGCAGCTGCTAAACACATGTTTTTGCAGATCATCTGGTTCGGCGTAAGAATACGTAATTTGGTCTGGTAACATTTTAGAGTTGTCAATTGTCAGCTGTGAACTGTCAGTAAGCACCAAAGAAGCCATGGGGCTACTGTAGGTAATGAAGGAACAGGATAAAATCAGAATGCAGGACAGTGAGATTATATTTTTGAGAAGCAGAATTGGTGTGACAACATTTGACGGGATGAGAAATTAGAGCATAAGAGGATTAGTAAAGGAAGATCCAGTCCAGGAGAGGATAAAGTAGGTACGACTAGAGTGATATGGCCATTTGAGAAGAATGGAGAAAGAAAGGATGGCCAGGGGAATGTTGGATACAGAGGTGGGTTGTAGAAGGTCGAGAGGATGACGAAGGGACAGATTGCTGAATGGAATGAAGAGGAGTGTGGAGGAACTAGGAGAGGACTGGGCCAAGGTCTAAATAGAGAGGTGGTGGGAGGAAAGGAAACGTTGGGGAGGTTTATGTTCCAAGCATTCACAGCCAGTTGCTGGAAGCTGTTATTATTATTATTATTATTATTATTATTGTTATTGTTATTATTATTAGCACCGCGTCTTACTACCCGTTCGGGTTATACGCACTTACGCTAATGTGTAATGGTAGGGTGATTGTGAGATGAAATGGAGGACCTACAGTTTAACGTGGAGTCCGAACCACGGTGGAGGCCTGGCATTCCACACATTCACAAGATATCTTGTCAGAGGTGAAGGAAGGGTTTGGTAATCAGATAAATCTGTGCTGGGACCGAGGATTGAACCCCGGATCCCCAGCATAGAAGTCTGACACATTACCCTTATAACCCAAGGTCACCTGGAAGCTGTTTATTATGATGGTGATGACGAGTAAACAAAGTAGTAAGCACAATATATAATCCAACCACAGAATTTTAAAAAATTTACACGTCTATTGACTATATAATTATTTACTTGGCAACCCCGCAGACGTTGATCTAATCTGGTTTACCGCTGACGGGGAGTTCGATGTTATAATCCTGGCAGGGTGTACTAAAGTATATTCCACTCTCTATCCACGCAAATGTTGATACGTTTCTTATGAACTCTAATAACTTACTTACACCTACGTCATAGTTGTAATTAATTGTGGAAAATGTGGATGCCTAATAAGACACTAAAAATATAATGATAAACTATCTGCTTTGCACTCTTGGATGAGCTGGGGCCATTTGATATTTTTCTCTTGTGATAAGCTTTCACTAAGACTATTTTTAATTTTAATTTACAAACATAATACATAGAATTACATCACATGATTTATATTTATTTAAACTGCGTATGCATATTTAAGAAAAAATTGTTGGTTGTTTATTCAGTACATCCTTTAAACTGTTTTATCTAAGAGATTATGATGAAAATAATTGTATTTAAGTAATGAGTCAGCATTATATTGCTGAATTTTTAAGGTATCAAAATGTCCAAAACAATTTTATATATCTCACCTTACATGACTTTTTCTCCTGTACACTTAACGTACAATAGATATTTATCTGAGCCATTCTCCAACAAAATGATGTGCCTATTGTGACAAGAAAGTTGACCGGACTGAGGGGAGAGTATCTCTAACCGATGCCCGTTTTGTTCCAGTTAATGCGAAGCCCCTGACGTTTGACGAGGTATACAACCAGTCGAGCCCCACCAACTGTACGGTGTACTGCGGGGGGCTGACCAACGGCCTCACCGAGGAGCTCATGCAGAAGACCTTCTCGCCCTTCGGTAACATCCAGGAGATCAGAGTCTTCAAGGACAAGGGCTACGCCTTCGTCAGGTGAGTCACGTCCTATCTTAATAGTTTAAGAGGCTATTCACACGAAATATTCTAGTAGTGATGCTTAGTGGTACACCTTACGGATACCTTTTTTATATTATTATTATTATCATCACCGCGCCTTACTACCCGTTCGGGCTATACGCACTTACGCTAATATGTAATGGTAGGGTGTTTGTGAGATGAAATGGAGGACCTACAGTTTAACGTGGGATTCGAACCACGGTGGAGGCTTGGCATTCCCCACATTCACAAGTTGTGATTAATACACGTCTTGTCAGAGCTGGAGGAAGGGTTTGGCAATCAGATAAATCTGTACCGCAACCGAGGATTAAACCCCAGATCCCCAACACATAAGTCTGACACCTTACCCCTAAACCACCAGGTCACAACTTTATATATATAGCTGTTATTTCATGGTGTTGACATTCAAAAAATAATGAGATTATTGGCAGCGTGACAGCAGCGCTGTTAGAAGCTATTAAACAATGCTACTCAGCCGCACCACTAAATTATTATTATTATTATTAGCACCGCATCTTACTACCCGTTCGGGTTATACGCACTTACGCTAATGTGAAATGGTAAGGTGATTGTGAGATGGAGGATCTACAGTTTAACGTGGAATCCAAACCACGGTGGAGACCTGTTATTCCCCACATTCACAAGATATCTTGTCAGAGGTGAAGGAAGGGTTTGGTAATCAGATAAATCTGTTCCGGGACCGAGGATTGAACCCCGGCCGCCAGCATAGAAGTCTGACACCTTACACCTAGACCACCAGGTCACCCTCTCTGGGACTTTACATCCGATGGATATCCCCCTGGACACTCCCAATCTCTTAGCGTGAAACGTGGCGACAAAAATTAAATAGAAACCCGTTTCTGTGACCACATGTTCTAACGCTCTAGTATTGCAGCAGTCTGGACTGACCGGTGACGGGGAGATCAAGGTTAGAATCTCGGACGAATGAACTGTGGGACATTTTACCAAAATGGTTTTCCACTCGGCCTTCACGCCAATGTGGGCACACTTCCTAAAAATATAACCTCCCAAATCCCTAAAACCATAAGTGTAGTTAGTACATAAGCGTATAACCCGAACCGGTAGTGAGACGCGACGCTAAAAATATATCATAAGTGTGATTTAAAAAAATGCTGGCTACAGCGTACTTAATAAAAAATCCTAAAAGTTTAAGATTATATCATTTATTTTGCGTTTTATTTCCATCCGAAAAAACATGCAATAAATGTGGATTCACACCACTCTCACGCTATTCATCAACTGCCACAAAGCTAAAAATATCATTTGCGATTGTTATTTTGTCGAACAGCGTTTGAGATCACATGTTGCGCAATAGTGGCTTGGACAAATCTGTTTGTGTATGAAACTGTTTGGAGCCAAATTTCATCAACCTTTTTAGTGGTGCGGGTGACCTGGCAGTCTAGGGGTAAGGTATCAGACTTCTGTACTGGCGGCCGGGGTTCAATCCTCGGTCCCGACACAGATTTTTCTGATTACCAAACCCTTCCTTCACTTCTGACAAGACATCTTGTGAATGTGGGGAATGCCAGGCCTCCACCGTGGTTCGTATTCCAAGTTAAACTGTAGGTCCTCCATTTCATCTCACAATCACCCTACCATTACACATCAGCGTAAGTGCGTATAACCCGAACGGGTAGTAAGACGTGGTGCTAATAATAATAATAAAGTCCCAGAGGGTGACTCCCTAGCTCCAGCAGTACCGGAGATAGGAATTGGCTAGTTTTAATCCAGAGGAAGTGTATACAAATTTGCATGAAAGGAGAGAGGAAAAAGTCTCATGAGACAACCGACCAACCCCAATCTCCTCTACAATGGTAGGGCCGTATATTTATAGAATAACGACTTAAACTTCTCGATGGGTCAAATTGCTGTTGATTTAAACTTCACATTTTTCCTTACAAATTTCAATATACGCAATTATAAGCTCTCTATAAGGTTGGTGCCATCATAGAACGAAATAAACGATGTTGGTTATATAAAAGATAGATCTCAAATTACCGGATGTTGTGTAACAGCATTCAATAAGACCAACTCAAGATATCAAATAGTTGTGGTACAACAATATGTTGTACAGTAAAATATAACATATTTTTTCAATCTCTAGTACAACAACTCAAATCAACCCATTCAGGATCAATATCAGTACATAACAGACAATTATTTGGTAGTAAGTGGGGGCCCTCGAAACTATGGCCAGATGAGGGGTGTCACATGAAGGCCAGCAGCAGATGATTCTAGAATAATGCACACGGGGAATCAAAGTATAACGACTTAGTCAGAAAATGTAATTTGGTAGTCAGTGAAGAAAGCTTCTTACTAGAGGACATGCCCCTGTTCGATTAGGCCAAGGTCCATTTGAAGAGCTTAAAACATTTTCTGAACAGTCAAAACATGGGGCCATCTATGAGCTGAAGCAAGATTCGTACTTGCATTTCCATGTCTCCATATATTTTACGTGAACATACAGTAGCCACATGGCTTCTTTGGTGCTGTCTGACAGCTCACAGTTGACAGCTAAAAGCTTTGAAAAGTTACCAGACCAAATTATGTATCCCTACGCCGAACCATATGATCTGCAAAAACATGTGTTAAGCAGCTGTCACTTCTGACGGTCAAAATTTAGGTATATATCTAAATGTTGACTGTCAGAAGTCAGCTGTAAGCTGTCAGTCAGCACCAAAGAAGCCGTGGGGTTACTGTATATAGTCAGATGTAGCGATATTTCACGCCTTATTCAAGAAACTTTTCATGTTTCCTTCTGGCTATGTGATGCGATCTTTGTAGCAAGCGTTATGCGTTGTTCAACTCCAATCGACATTTATCGCTCAAATGTGCGTAGCCTAAAAGAGAATCGAAGCCCATAATGGTCGGTCAAACTTGCTACAATGTGGAGTTTAAGAGGGGAATTCCCACCACCTATAAGAGTAAATGTGTCTTAGTAAGGTCATCCACGTGAATCATGATCCTGATTATGTACACAGGAGGACAAGACATCATATCAACGGGAAAAACTGATGCTTTGTACTCTTAAGTTGGATTTTCTATTGCTGAACGATCATAGACGCTGATTAAACTCATCAGGTTGGAGTTCAAATGCCCTGAACAATGGTAACGGAGTTTGGCTGGAAGACTCTTTAAACCTGGACTGAACGATATATTCTTATAGCTTTGTGATATTATTATCCGTGTACAGATGGTGGCCAACTTAAAAGAGTTTTGCTTAGTAGTTAATTATAAGTTATTTGAATTTAAAATTTTAAGCGTTATTGGCTGAGCAATTTGGGCGTATTTATTTGAATGTTCACATATATTGCGAAACATACGCATTAAAACAGGGTATCATCGGTTATTCTGTAGGATAATAGTTTAATATTGAATATAATAATCATTTGTTTTCCAGATAACTTGATAACCAAGGAAATAAATGGTATGGAACTCCGCACGTACTTTCTCGCTCTATTGTTTGAAAATTGAGATATTTACTCAAAACTCGTAATATATGTGAAACAAAATCATATACATTAGCAAACCCAAGCATAAATTGCACTATACTTATGTAAAATATTTTTTTAGTCCCGTTTTTAAATTTTATAATTTCGTTTTTAATGAATTAATGTCCTCATTTGTATGACTGGACTGATATTAAAGATCAAAGTTGGATCCACAAGAGTCAACACTTCGTATTAAGATTTCAACTTCCGGTTAAGATTTTCGACATTTTACTTGGTTGAAAACCTTCATTTCATCGCACTGCTTTTAAATTCCTCATTTATAAATTTGTACCAATAAAAAATGTTAATATTGTTGTGTGACTCTAGTGACCGTTACGAGACCACGCCACTTCTACCCCATTTCCCCTCGAGCCCCTCCCACGCGCGGTCCGAGAGACGGGTCACTATCCTTCCCGAGACCCAGTCCACTAGTTCTAAACGCTCTAAGAGATCGCGCCAGGACGAAGGGCTCGATCAAGCCAAAGACCTTAATAAATAAAAGGATAAAAAAAAACCTATTCAACTGTAAAAATGTGTAATAATGATGCAGTAGTTTTAGTGAGAATAATTATAAGAGGGTTAAGATGTATATGCTAGTTTAAGTTTAGAGAATAAGACTGAGAAGGAGGGTTGGGACCACCCTCCTCTCACTGATAAATATTGTACATGTACGGATATAGTGAAAAAATAAGAAATTTTCACCTATCCTATCTCTGCCATCCCAGAGCGACAAGAACCATTCGGGCTGCCACTCCTCCCAAACCTCCTTCAACAGCATTCTCGTACCGTCGTAGCAAAGGAATTATACGCCGCAAGTCTGGGGCAGAGCAGTACAAATTCTTTAAGGCCCTCCTTCACACCTGCCCCCTTCTCAAATCAATCCGCGTCATCCCCCCTCACTGCCTACAAGTTACGACCACTCTCTCCTCCTCCGTATCATCTTGCCGACTACCACTCTCTGACCAGTTCAGACTCCAGAAGGACGCATATTAAATGCCTCTCCAATAAGAAACTGCAGCAGCGACTTCTCGACCTGGGTCTAGACGACGCCCCTCCCAGCTCCCCGAAGCCAGAACCGACAACGGAAGAACAATATTGACTATTGAGTATATATTGGAAACAAATCATTGTTGTCCAAACATTTCTCCTAAGAGGTTTAAGGAAAGACAACATAAACTTTTTGAGAGACTTACTTATATTTAATTACTCTATGGCATTGGAGAATTATTGCGTTAAAACTTAAGTAGTATCTNTAACATATCTAACAATCAACAAAGATAAAGATCCTCTATGAAAAATAAACCTCATATAACATAGTTTGTATTTATTTAACATTCAACATATTATTATTATTATTATTAGCACCGCGTCTTACTACCCGTTCGGGTTATACGCACTTACGCTAATGTGTAATGGTAGGGTGATTGTGAGATGAAATGGAGGACCTACAGTTTAACGTGGGATCCGAACCACGGTGGAGGCCTGGCATTCCCCACATTCACAAGATGTCTTGTCAGAGGTGAAGGAAGGGTTTGGTAATCAGATAAATCGGTGCCGGGACCGAGGATTAAACCCCGGCCGCCAGCAAAGAAGTGTGACACCTTACCCCTAGACCGCCATGTCACCCCGGAAACTGTTGAATTTATAAAAATATATTTCATATAAAGTTTTGTATATTTTTAATAGTAATACAATTTTTTACAATGATAAGTTATTTAATATCTCAAATAGTTGTAGAGATATGGAAGTTTAGCTTCTGTAAAATACCCTAAAAGTAATTTTCATTGTAAAATGAAAATAGCCAGTTTATAAAATAATCTTAATCAACACATAGGTACGAATTTTAATCAAAATCGTTAGAGTCAATTTTGAGAAAATCGATTTTGTATCTTTTCTCCCTCCCTTAAACTACTCTTAATTTTAAGTTTAAACAGACACAAATACAGACGTCATTGCAAAGACCACTTTTTAGGGTTTGGGGGGTCTTTAGACGTCGATATCCATCAACATTTCAGGTTAGATTTTCTTTTGCGGTCGCAATACTCTTACCTGTGGGGTTTTAAAAGTTAATATATATAGCTTGAAAGTTATTAGTTTTATAAATAATATGCTTACTATAAAATATTTGTATTATAAAGAGTCCTACATATTTGAACGATAAGTAATTTCATATCTCAAATAGTTTAGGAAAGATTATAAAAAAATATAATCTACGCATCAGGCTGGAACCAATAGTCATTTTGCTGAAATATCGAGAGTAGCCATTTTGTTTGGAATATTTATAAATGCTTAGAAATGAAATTTAATCAAAATCGTTTGAGCCGATTTTGAGAAAATTGACTTTTTCTCTTTTTGCCCTACAGTAAACTACCCTCAATTTTAGGGTTAGATATCAAATTCCAAAATCCCCTCGGAGAAACCCTATAAAAACCCTATATACCAAGTTTTAGCCCGATCGGTAAAATATTTTAGGTTCTAGTTGGAGGTACAGATAGACGAAAAGTCAAAAACCACTTTTTTGAATTCGGGGGTTCATGAAATGTCAAGAGTCATCAAAATCTTGAGTTTGATTTGTTTGACAGTCACTATATTTTCTATAACTGTAAGAAAGTTAGAAAGTAAAAATATAATCTTGAAATCCAAGCAGGGACGATTAGGGGAGATATTTCAACTTGAAATCAAAGGAGAAATCTTAAGACTGTAGAAACATCGAGGGAGAAAGTTCTATTGCTCACAGAACTAGTAGTGTTTCTAGGCAACAACATAGTGCAGTCCTTTAGAGATTCACTCCCACCCTCCCATTTACCTTTATCTAGCTGGTCTAGAGGAATATATAATTTAAATGAATAGGATCCTATCCATTTAATTGATAAGATAAAATGGAACTTAATGTATTGGCCTAACTCATACTGAGATATAGATGAACATATGGCCATAACTACGGTATTTATTGATTGTTTTAATAGTATTTTAATAAATAGTACTCACGAAGACACGTATTCAGTATGAAAGTTATCTTTTCACTAAAAAAAGTGCTCATAAATGCGACTATATACTAATGTACTATTAAGTAATCACTTTGTCATTGTGTAATTTTTATAAATCTACTTCACCCTTTCACTCAAAATCACTTCATCGATAGAGCTGAAATCTCGCAAGGGCATATCTAAGACTTTTGCTCAACCTATAGGCCAATTAAAATTACTTTGACCACTTAATCTGAGGTCCCAATCCATTTCCCCTACCCCTATCACCCTCAGACGTATCTTCGGCTCCACTGCAGAGAGAGAGAATAGCCTAAATTTATCAATGTCCCCTCCATATTTAACCACCCATAAAAATGTGTATTCATTTATAAATTAAGAAATTGATAGATACTAATTACTGACAACACCCAACACATCAAGCTGGCTTAATGTCCTGACGAAACACTAGCCACTATCAAATTTAAAAAAACTAGTATTAAACTAACATACAAAATTTCAGTCACCATCTTAATACTGCTCAGTGATATGCATAATATATTACATTGGTATTCATTTATGTTTGCGTTTATATTTAACTTCGGAGTAAAAATGTTGAGGGTCATCTAATACTCATTTAGTATTATAGCTCATTAGTGTCCTAAGTGAAGGGAGTCTCTAAAGGTCGGGGCTAGGCCTGAAATCTCCCGAATGTGGCTTCCTCATACTTTATTCAGGTTCTTTTTACTACTCATATTTCTCGTTTTCTATTCTTTAGATTGTCTGTGCTTTGCTACGACCTTATTTCCCTTCCAGGAGAAGCGTATATTCACAATAATGGGATAGGGATGAGTAAGGTATAATTTAAAGCAAATATACTTGAATGTACATGAATATAATTGGGAAACAGCTTATTTAATTTTCGCTTACTCCCGCCGTATCTTCAAACCCGGGCCTTCCCGTCATTGACTAAAAGGATCATAAGAAATCAACATAAGATCTTTATCCACGTACCCACTATAACGTGTCCTTGTTTTAGTGACTTCACTTTCAAATTTGTTTCTTTATAAAATCCAGAAGTTTGGAAAGTATATTTTATTGAGTCTTAAAACACTTAACAATCCTAGATTGATGGGGTTTGTAACCGTACGTGTCATATTTTTACTGAAAGTCTTCTTTTTAGATTGTTTATTACCAGAATACTTTATGATTTTAACTTTTACTCCATATTTGCGGGCCACTTAGTGGTTGATGCTAGATTGTGTTAAGGTTCCAGGTAATAAGGTATCTTACCAATGAATTATTACTATAGATACTGTTTTTCAGCATCAATTATTTGTAAAATTAGCATTTTGTTTTGAAAAATCTCGTTTTGTAACATTTATATCTAAAATATTTCCATTAGGTATCAAAGAGACAGGCATATAGGTCTAGGCATATAAAACAGCTTTTGTTTACAGATACTGGCGTACATAGGGGTGATATACGGTAGCCCCATGGCTTCTTTGGTGCGGACTGACAGCTCACAGCTGACTTCTAACAGTCAACATTTAGTTATATACCTAAATTTTGACTGTCAGATGTAACAGCTGCTAAGTACATGTTTTTGCAGATCATATGGTTCGGCGTAGGGATACATAATTTGGTCTGGTAACTTTTCAAAGCTGTCAGTCAGCACCAAAGAAGCCATGGGGCTACTTTTTTTTGTAGTTATTGTAGAGGAATGTTTGCTTTCAAACACATTTTCACAGTATCGCTTATGAAGGCAGTCTTTTCTGTGGCTCTCTTGGCCCCCTGGTTCATTTCTAAAATAGTGCTTTGTTGTTTGCTGCAGCCAGCGACCCCTGCATCCAAAGATGTATTTGTAGCGTGTCCGCTAGAGAGGACATGATTCTTCAGATTGTCCAGTTTTTACCCCTCTAGGTGGCTGACACATATATCACACATTCAAATATTTGAAGCACTCACGTACAGTTTGTCAGTTTTAAAATAACGAAGTGAGCAGAGGCCTACGTTAACTATCGGGCCTGCATGCTTCTCCCCCACCACCGGTGTGACGTCAGGCCGAGTGGCGGTCCTATCTGACCTGCCACAGCTCTATATACTGTTATATGAGTGTAATTAGTTGTAGGTGCATTGTTCAACAGTATTTTAAATGCCTTTAAAAATGTTGTGTATCTGGATGTAAATCCAACTATGAGTACACTAATATAAAATCCGTATTTAAATTTCCCAGTCTTTAAACGCTCAGACAAAAATGGATTAGGTCCATTCACAAAGGAAATTTCATCCCTTCCACGTACTCAGTCTTATGTGAGTATCATTTTACGGAATAAGCTATTATTAGCGAAGACTTCATAAAAAGGCCGTTGGCAACATTTTAACTTCTAGAAGAGACAAACCAAAATCAAAAAAGTATTCATACACAACTATTATTAAAAAAATCTGCCGTCATACTCGTCTAAAACCTTAAAAGAAACAAAACAAAAAAACTCTTGGAGAAAGACAAGAAATTAAAATCTTAGAAAAAAAAGATCATGGAGATTGAAATCATTGTGAAAGATAATATCCTAAGCTCTGTTGATTTTAGATCAAATGTTTCAGAAAACTTTAACAAAGAATAATGTTATTAAATTTAATCTTAAATTAAGAAAATAAAATAATATTAAGTTATTCAAATGTTTAACAAAATTTCAAAAAAACATGTTTAGTTTATTTATGGATTTGCTATAGAATAGTTCAAACCTATGTTCATCTATCTGTTTTGAATGTAAATCACCTCGTTTTGATATAGTAAAGAGGCTTGTTTCAATTTTTTGTAATATTATTCTTAACAAACTATACCAAAGTTATCAAAGACAGACTAGGCCATGAAATAAAATGGAAAGTAAAAGAGATGTTTAGATAAAGTTGCCCTCGTATAATGGTTTTACAATATTTTACTGTCTTACATAAAATTATTATGTATCAATAAAGTAAATGTTGTCATCCATAACGAAATGAAAAATTTGTAATATATTGTTTATTTGTGGGTTTGCTATGAAACAGTCACTCAAACAATGATAAAACTTACAACCTAGAATATTACTCAAAGCTTCTCAATTCGAAAAAATAAGTAACTTAACTGACACAATATTAGGAACTAATTTTAGTAAATTTATATATAAACACCAGAGCTTTGATGTTTTATTACATTATATGAAATGTATGGTTTAGGTTACGTTATCTGTAAATTTCATTATATCACTATTATAGTCATGTAAGAATGCTGTAGAATAACGCTATCCCAATGATATATCTCTAAGTAGTAATATTACTTGTAAAAATAAAGTTTTAGTTGGACACTACGAGTGAACGCCGTGCTAACTAATGGAGCGCGGGGGCAGTCGACCACCTCTCTGTTACGTCACGCCAGTAGCATGCAGGCCCGATACTTAACGTAGGCAATGATGCAAGCACGTGCCTGTATATGATCAAACAGCCACAGGAAGAATGCAATGATTGTCCTCGCTAGTTAGTAGACATCCTCACAAGTTCGCTTATAAGAGCTCGAGGGTGGAGTGAGGAGGATGTGTCGGGTTAGGGAGGTCTATTTATTGCTACTTTATCATGTGAATGGATCGTGGCATTATGATGGTAAAATACCAAGAAATGCCATTCTGAATCGCTTCGAATGTGTTTCCTAGGATGACTAGTATACCTATTGAAAAATGTTAAATCTAACAAACTGACCCAATTTACAGATATATATAATTAGAGATCGCTCATAGATGCATTTATCGTGGAAACAGTCGTCTATCGCTTTTTATCGCAAATATAAAACTCCATAGAAAAGTCAACCAAACCATAATAAATGTGAATACTGTATTTAGAAGGAAAAAAAAGCAATTTTGATTACTTTTAATTTGTATCGCGTGTATCGCTAAAACTAAAAAAACAATGTCTCTAGTTATTACATATTAAATAAATATCACATTTAAATTACAGATTGTTTTATTGAATCTCGTTGACTGTTGAAAAGTTATTAAGAGTAAAATTATCAACTGCACCAACTGTATATAATTTGTGTCTTTTTCTATCAATTTGATTATGACTTAGATACGGTTCATTTTCGTAAAAATAATCAATCATTCATCCCCTAATCTTCGCCTTTCATATAATACTTAATTGTATAGCATAGCCGCCTTCCATCTAGAGTTGGAGTGAATATCGCACCTCCATAGCTCTTGACCGTAGCAAGGTTCATCCAATCAGAACTCAACCTGAAAGAACTTCTCTTAGCTATTTAATTAGGCCCAAAAAAATATAGTTTAAAACATATAGTAAAACGGGGAAAAGTCATTCCTTTAAAGAATGTTTTATATTCTAGAATAATATACAAGTAGTATGCGTCTCTAAAGTAGGATTATTTTTTTTAGAAAGTTATTATATTTTATAAGGGGAACACAAGCCTTAAAAATTTTGAGAGTTTAGTAATAAATACGCTTTGTATTTATGGGTTGAGACTTTTAATTAAATGTATTCTAAATCTTCCTACTCTGATTGCCTTGCACGAAGCATGCAAGCGTATGAGAAACAAATGCATTCAAGTGGGTAGCAGCATACGTGTTCTAGATAGCAGTTTTTTTTAACCAATCCTTTAACCACAATACTAATATATTTTTACTTGTAATTTCATTATGCTCAGAAAGTCTTGTGAAGATATTATGGTGGGAATGGAGGGGTGGTATTACTCTCATAACATTGGAAAATGATAAAACTTATAAAATGAAATAAATACACAACCTTAAACTTGAAATCAAATATACTTTTATAAACTTCAAATATTTCATATTATTAAATTGATGTGTTTTCTAAAATAACAATTCATTTTTTTTAAATAATGCTTACAAAAATAATTAAGGTGTATAGTGGAAAAATCATTTATTTAAAAAATTAGAACTATAACACCATGTAGCCTATTAGAAATGGTGGATAAAAGCAGGCTGTTAATTAATTTATAAATGAACAGTAGAAAAAACTAATCATTTTAACCAAATGTTTACCCAAGAGGGACTATCACAACGTCCAAACGAAAACACATCCCCCAGTTATCCAAATATGTACCAAAGTCCCCACCTTTATCAATTCAACCGCTACGAATTATAATATTGGACACTTTCCAATAGCCAGGTTCTCTGACTGACTTTAACTAATATTGGTAAAGAATAATGTGGGACACTTGGTGATTTGACTATAGCGCTCCTGGCGGCAAGACCTTCCGAGCGATACTGCCTTATGAATTAAAGATTAATTGGTACATTTAAATTGTCTGTTACCCGCCTCGGTGGCGTAGTTGGCTAACGCGTTTGTCGTGTTGAGCTCGACTGTTGAGGACAGGGAGATCGAGGTTCGAATCTTGGTCGGGTGAACTGGGGGTGGTTTTTCCTAAATGGTTTTCCACTCTCCCTCCACGCAAATGCGGGTTCACTTCCTCTAATTCAACCTTCCCAATTCCTAATCCATTAGAGTAATTAGTACTTAAAGCGTATAACCCGAACGGGTAGTAAAACGCGGTGCTAAATATATAAAAAAAATGTCTGTTAGGGTGGCACTACACTGTCATATATTTTTTATAAAAGAAAAAGACATGTTTTATATAATATAATATGATAAAAGAGTTGAAACCAACGTATGTAATACATTATATTATTTCATCACATTTTCTTCAAAGTTCACACGATGTAAATAATTTCAAAAATGGATATCGATAATTTCAAAAATATTTATGAATGTATCATGAAACTTTTAAAAATTTGCTCACCAAAGTTTATTTTTAATCAAAAGAAAATAACGCTGATGTTCTAGCCTTAGTGTGGAGTTTGAGGCTTCATATTTGAAATACAATTATATTTTTAAGTACTTTGCATTAATGTACAGCAGTAAGCAGTGATTCTCAAACTTGTAAGTTTCATGTACTCCCTGGGAATATTTATATAACCGGTGTACCCCTTGTAAGGATATACAATATTTTAGTATATGGGTATATGGGTAGTAATGGGTATATAACAAACCATCAGGGTGGAGAGGGGATGCAGAGAGGAGAGTTGACACACGTGTACAGACATGAATCACAATTTCACCACTCGGTTACTATCAGTGTTGATAACTGTCCTGTCAGTATACCACTTGTACAATAATCCCACCACCTTGCGTACCCCACTTTGAGAAACACTGATATACAATATAGGTTAATCTTTCGGATTTCACTATTATATGGATAAAATATTAAATAAAAAACTATAAAATATTTTTGAAGCATAAACAGTATTATAATACATTATCAATATATTTTTGATGGATCGTCAAAATTGTATTATATTTTTGTAAAATAAATATGATATGGTAATAACAACCGTAATCCTAGTTGATGATAAACGTCTTAAGTATAAAATAGTGAGAATGTCTGTAAAAGTGTGCTGTTTTTTAATCTAATAATTTTAAAAGTAAAAAAAATCTCAAGCTTAATTTATCCCTCCAAAAATGTCTGGTCCGATGATATTAAATTTTTGTAACAAAAAATAACATTGAAAATATTTTTATTTTTTATTTATTGATAGATATTGTATTTAAATTTAGTATTGTATTATATAAAGTAGGAAATTAATAATTTTAATTTTTTTAATATACAGTACAAAAGCGTAAATATTAACCAATTTTAAGTTGTTAGTATACAATATATATTAATTGGCGATTATCTTGTGTCCTTTAGTTCTTAGTATTTCAATACAAGCCTTTTATTTTAAAAGTGTTTAGCATAATACCTACGAGGTGCTAATTTTCAATTACTACACAACCTTTTTGTCCTTAAAAATAGTTTTACATCTTTTATCAACATTTTTGGCCAGACAATCTTTACTCATACACGAACATAATTATTTTTAACGTTATATATTATTTTTGAGGCATTCACTTTCCTTCCTACGGTGATGTATTAGTTGAACTGCAAGATATGTTTAGTCTTATAGCTTAGTTTCATTAGCAGCTCACCTTCCTAGGTTCGATTCCTGACATGTAGGCCTATGGGGAAAAATCATTAGAGCAATTGGAGCTTCCCTTCTACAGGGATGAATTATTGATCGCAGAATTAGATGTTGAATCGCTTCTAGATCTAGGATAATTAGTAAGGCTTGATTTGATAAATTAGGTTCAAAAAAACAATATTAATAAATGAATTTGCTAATTTTACATGTCCAAATCTTATTCAAAAAAACATTTCTTATTATTTCTTAGTTTTAAAATTAAATATATATAAAGTGATTATTCGGTTTTGTTAGAGTATGATTATATTACTCCAAATATTAAAATTTAGAAATAAATCTTTCCTTCGCTGACCCTTACAATCGTATAGATTTGGCTCCAAGAATATATATCAGATGATGGAGAATCTAATCCGCTCACTGACCATAGTTTGAGACTAGGACTTTATTTCCTGAAGGAAAATCTTCCTTGTGCACAGTTTTACCAGCATAGGTCATGAACTGTTGATTGGCAGAAACTGATGCGAGATCTGGAGTATATTTTCTTATAGAAAGCCTTCCTTGTGCTGCTCCTTATAGTTGTACAAAATGTTATCTTAATCAGTTTATGAAAGTATAAATAATGAAGAATATAACTCATTGACTGGCTCTGATTTGATAAAATAACTAGTTTTATTTGGGAATTGACGCTGACCGTTTTCTCTACCCAATATATATATATATAT
>CABFVX010001609.1:65994-93894 GCA_902151425.1 Timema shepardi | reverse complement strand
CCCCCCCCCCCCTCGCCCCATAATACCTTCTTCATTGAGCAATTTTTTCCTTACATCTTAGCACGACAAAGTTGACTCATAATAATATAGTTGACCCGTGTGGTCTTCTAACTTAAGCGATTTAAAAACTAACTTCAAAATCCCAAACTTATAAATGTCAACATCAATATTTACTTAAGCACACTCTTTAAAATAAAGTAGAACTACACATGTTATGTCAGAGTTGAAACACAAGTAGGATTGTTTTTTTTATAAATTGAATAGCTTCATTTTTTTTAAATAAAGAATACTTTTAAACTTAAAAAGCCTACATAGATTGTCATTACTATTACCTATTTTGATCGTCAAAATAACTTTATATTTTTATAAATTTCGACGCTTCCTGAACCCATGAAATAGAAAAAAATTGTTTTCGAAATGTTATCTGTCTTTATTTTGTCTTAAAACTGAAACCATTTCACCAATTGGGCTAAAACTTGGTAGGCTCATTTAGGGTTTTACTCAGTCTCCCACGAGGTGTTTTGGAACCCTATCACTAATCTTAAAATTAAGGGTAGTTTACTGAACGGCGAAAATAGATAAAACATACTATTTAAA
This sequence comes from Timema shepardi, assembly GCA_902151425.1. Classification (NCBI taxonomy): domain Eukaryota; kingdom Metazoa; phylum Arthropoda; class Insecta; order Phasmatodea; family Timematidae; genus Timema; species Timema shepardi. The sequence continues at coordinate 93,297 of CABFVX010001609.1, read as the reverse complement.
TTCGCCTTAATGGTTTTGGTTAGATTTGGTATCCAGTCACTGTTTAATATATATAAATTTGTCAGGATATCCTATTAAGGGGTGGGATTTGTTGGGAAGGAGCGTTTAAAAAAAGTCAAACTCGTTGTGTTTATGGATTTATTGTAGACAAAATAACCCACGTCAGTCCTTTTAGAATACAATCCTTAAATACGTCTATATTGTTGAAATACTCCACCTCGTATTGGATAAGAACTACATAAGTCCTACCTCGATGGTTCTTGCCATCAACTATCAGAACCCACTTAACACTCTCCAAAGACTCTCCGAAAACAAACTCCCTTGCCCTCGTTAGGCACCTACTTATAGCTTAAAAGATGTTTCACGCTTACTGATATTTTGCTAAACGTAATTTATTAGCATGTCACTAAACACGATCAAAGCTGGCTTTCAAAATATATGTGTAAGCTTAATGTGGACTGTTCTGAATGTCTTGGCTGACCCAGGCTTTCATTATTACTAGGAAACTGTGTCTCTTATTTAACATACCTATGCATCAATGTTATTAGACATTAACATGATAATATTTCTACTGGAATAATTAAAAATGTAACTTTGCTCAAATTTGCTATTGGTTGACTGATCCATATGTAGGCGTAAGTATCTTTTCTTGTTGAAAACGATTCATTTGAGTCACTGTTTCAATAATACCAAATCATGTCTAAATCTGTTTAATGTTTTATCTTATGTGAAGAGATCTACTCACTGTCTAACTTGGATGTGAGGTATGAGAATTTGCTAGAGATCTTAAAAATTTATAATTAATGTACACCTAATTTTTAAACGATGGGTGAAAGAACTCTGCTCAAAGGTGTGGAATATTCAGATATTTTAGATATTCAAGTTCTTTAGAAAGATTTTGGCAGAACAGGTACCTAAATAAATATTTTTGTAAACCTTATAAATGTTATTATAATTAAATATATATAAATATATTAAAATATTACAATTATTACTATTAAGGTTAACATTATTTTCGGTAATCACATTTAACTACTTTACTTACATAATGTGTACGTTCATTAGATTATTATTATTATTATTAGCACCGCGTCTTACTACCCGTTCGGGTTATACGCACTTACGCTAATGTGTAATGGTAGGGTGATTGTGAGATGAAATGGAGGACCTACAGTTTAACGTGGAATCCGAACCACGGTGGAGGCCTGGCATTCCCCACATTCACAAGATGTCTTGTCAGAGGTGAAGGAAGGGTTTGGTAATCAGATAAATCTGTGGTCCGGGACCGAGGATTGAACCCCGGCCGCCACCACAGAAGTCTGACACCTTACCCCTAGACCACCAGGTCACCCTACGTTCATTAGAAATTGGCACCAGTTTTTCAGATCATACCACTCGGATCGCCACAAGCAAATCGTCACCTGTATAAATATCGCAGATATAAGAAGTGTCCTGTATTATACTCTAATTTGTTGGGTTCTTTTTACAATTTGAAAAGCAGAAGATTTTACTCTCAATTTGGACACTACAATCAATGATTGTTTACATCAGCCAGGAGAGCCCATTCCATTCAAATACTTCCTTTTCTTTTCTGAGTATTTAAAAAAGACGATCCTATAAAATGAGATTATATCTGTAATTTATAATTAATTTCAGGCAATAAATTTTTCTAAATATTAAATACAGTTTGGTTGTTATAATATGTTAAAATACAGGACATAGTTATTTCAACTTAAAAGTAAAATAAACTGTTTCTTGCTTCACACAGATTTGTCTTGCTGCTTTACCTGAAAATGAAGATATCTACTTAACCTGGGGGATAAAGAGAACTAAAGAAGAGGCCAGTGTTTTTACCTTTTTTTATAACAAAACTTATTTTTGACAATATAAATCAAATATTTCTTTAGTACTAACATATTGTTAAATATCTGTCATGAGCATAGTTTCATCAGATAACAAACTTTTTAAATGAAGAAAAAAGTTGTCATTAAATTTCTAAATACGCTTGACAGATATTTAAAAAATATTGAGGTCACTACGATAAGAAATTTAAACTCTATGTTTACTCTGAAATAATATCTGATTTATTTAGAACAAATATGTTTTTCTATAAAAACTGCAAAAACCCCGAACTTTTTTTGCCGTGCCCTAAATCCCCATTTTTTTTAGTCGTGAGATATGCGAAACCTAGGAAATATACACTGTTACAGAAACATATTAATAAAAGAGGAACATCTCGGTTCACCAAAGAGCATAACAATATACTTTCCCGTTTACTAGGCCGTAATTAAATAAATTGTAAGGTATACAACAAACTTAGATTTCCTCACTCCTTTACCTAAAAATGGAGACATTTACTTAAAATGAATAAAATATGTGAAATGAAATAATAGTCATTATTGTAAAAACATGAATAAAGAGAATCATATTTCCCCCAAAAACATAAGTTAAATAGTATTAAATTTTCAGAAACGGGTTGAGAAACAAGTAAAAATCTCTTTTCCCCAATCAAAATAAAAAATACACACCCCATTTTACAGACCTCAATTTAACCAATATATTTAGCGTATAATTTGAATGGGTAGTAAAGTGCGATGCTAATAATAAAAAATGTTTGCCAAAAGGTCATAGAGTATCATTTTTGTTAAAAAAAAACCACTTCAAATAAACTATTTTTTTTATTTACAATAGTACTACAACTTTGCAATGATCTCAAAGAGTTGCGGAGATATTAAATTTGTAGATATCATCTGGTTTAAGGTCCCCTCTGTCATTTTACTGGAAAAAATAGTAAGCGCCATTTCTTTTGTAATGATAAGCCTTACGAAGTTTATCAAAATCGTTGAAGCCGATTTTGAGAAAAATGGTTTAGTCTATTTTCAACCATAATTTTAGGACTCTACAGATATCTAATTCCAAAGGCTCCTCAAATAAACTTTATGCAAACCCTAGATAACAAGTTATAGCCCAATTGTTAAAATTGTTTCGGCCCTAGGTCAAATTACAGCCACACACAGAGACAGATAGACAGAAAGACAGAATTGCATAAAAGAAAAACATTTTTGGGTTCAGTAGGATATGAAAATGCCATATTCATCAAAATTTTGAATTTTTTTTTTAAAATAACAGTACTTTATATAAATGAGGGAACGTGATAAAGTAAAATACAGATAAAATTAAGAAAAATATTAATAATAATAATTAAAGATTTTTTTCTTTTGTGACTCTCTACTCTCCATTTATGTAGATATGGGTGCATCTTCTCTAAGCTATACCTACCCCATCCCATGATGCAAAAATTTAATTAAAATGTGTATAAACCAGACGGGTGGTAATATGTGGCAGCAAAAAACTAAAAAAAAACTTCTCACGCTTCCTTTTTTATCTTTTGAATCCCAACCCCAGAAATGCAAAGTGCTAGCCAGAAATGAGAGGGGAGTTAAATAAAATAATCTTGTCGAGTGTTCGGTGAAAGCCGTCAGTAACAATGAGATGACGTCATGCCTAACGATGAGATGCCGTGGCTTAGCGATCCTGAGTAGCATCCGGTCTTCAAACAGCCAATCGGAAACTGTGAGGCCTACATAGGCTGGGCCACGACATTAACCCTCTCACCCCCTTCCTCTCTTGGTCAAGGAGATGAAGAAGGAAAGGGATCGAAAAGGGTAGAATAGGGGAGTAGGGTAATGGGAAAAAAAACACGCATCTCCGTTTATTGGCACGCGAGAATTTAGTTAACACCCGCACCACGGATGAAAAGGGAGGGGAAAGGGATGAGGGAGAGAGGGTGGGGTGTAGAAAGAGATATCTTTAATAGAAATCGATTAAATTTGCGTAGAGGGTTTTTTTCCTCAAGTGGTTTTCCTTCGGTGGTACAACTTTTTTTAAAAATTTATTTTTCTATGGGGAGATTTTTAGGGTGGATAATGTAGACAAAGTAAGAGCGTGGTAGGAATAACAGTATTGTATTGTTATACAATTTACTATAACTACTTTCACTTAGTCATAGGAAAAGTCTTATTATATACAGGTGTCACTTTTACTTAATCAAAACCTAAAAAATTACAACAATAATATATTAAATTGTTATCAATATTGACAGCATAAAAATGTGTTTGCACTTTTATAAAATTTTGTTCCTACCAAGTTCTTAATATACAATCCATTTTTCATAGACATAATTTTTAGAAATGCAAAAAAGATACAAAATATAGCAACATCTATAAAATTTTAATACATTATTAGTGCTAATTTTTATAGGAACTACTTGACGTATGAATACTGGAAAGTATATATAGTACCATTTAGAGCTCTCAGGTATGCGTATAAATATTGTATAAAAGTATTTTAATGATACTAAAGTATCAATTCCTAGCCATTTTCCAAGTAAAAAAAATACCCAGCTTTAATTTTAATTTACAATTCAAAATAATCCCTTTAGGCATGGACCTATGAAAAAAACTACTTTCGAAGACTCTCAATAAGTAATATTAGACTTAATTAAATTTAATAATTATGTATAACACATCAGATAAATACATAGGAACAGAAATATTAACAATATACAATACAATAGTTTAATTCATAAAGTAATACAGTATTATGAATATAAATGTCATACAATATATAAACATTGAAATATCCGCGGCTAAATCAGCTGTTATTAAAATAATATTAAAATTAGTCTACATTATTCATGACAAGGACCAAATTGCGCCAACATCGCTCCCTTGAAAATAATCGATATTTATTACAATATATTTTGATAGTTACTAATAGTATTGCTAATAATCGATTGTTTCTTCTTTCTTTATCAAAATATTAGACCATGATATTTCATTCGACGCTGATGGAACCAAACATAGCAAATATAAATTAAATACATTAGAATTTATGGAAATTATTTAAGTGAAATGACTTTATAATATTATATATCGAAAAATTAAGAAAATATTAACAGAAATAACCAATATTCAAAGAATAAGTAGTGATTTATATTCAGAATCATTCTATTTATATATACGCCACATGTTTCAAAATATGCAGCATCTCTTACATCTTGGTTTCTTTAAATAATGCTAGATTTTCAACAAACATTCATGGTCTCTGTAGATCTCGACAAACCTTACAGTGGTGTTTTCTCTCCACCTATCCACCATGATTTATTTCCAAATATTACAAATATATATTTTAAATACATCAATTATTTTTAGCACCACGTCTTTCTTCCCGTTCATTTAAAATGCGTTTGTAGTAATTTCACTAATGTGTTAAGGACAAGGAGAGTTGAATTTGTAGGGTGTGCCCATATTTTCGTGAATATATAAGGGGAAACCATTTAGGAAAAACTATATATATCTTCGACACAACCGAGATTCGAGTCCCCTTTTATCAGCAGTCTACTCTATTGTAAAAGTGATGCCTTGGACATTTCGACTGACGAAGCGAATAATTTAAGCTATTAACTATCTAAAGAACAGCCAATACGAAGGTCGAGTAGATGATCTGCTGTGGACTGTACATTCCAATAAGAGTTCGTGGGTGAGGGGAGGGGGGTGAATGCAAGAGAGAATATAAGCAGTTGATACGCTGGCCACAAAACCTCTAATTACTCTCCTAAAAGATACTAGATCTACAATAAAATGCGTTTAGCCACATTGGATGTTCATCAAATATCTCTATTGACAGTTGGTGTCAATTTTAATAAACTAAGTTGTTGGGCACATATACTAAATTTTAACTTCGTCTTGTCTGGTTTTCTGTTAAACGAGAATCTGGGGATTTATCCCCGGCCTGGATTCAAGGTCCCTACATTTAACCTAATTTGTTTCACGTCCACCCGGGATTTATTCTCGACTTAAATTCGGTTCCGATACTAACACAGTTTTATATCACGTGTGGATATTATTGTGTTCAGAAATAACACATTAAGTCTCGCTTGTTAAAAAATTACAAAAACTTGCATCTAATTTATTAATATACATAAGCAAGAGTTATGGTATTTATTAACTTTTAATTTGTTACATTTTTTACTTGAAAGAATTTGAATTCATAGAATTATATTCCATGGCTAGAAATTTTATCGTTCATCTGATGAAAGTAAGAATTGATGGTACATTCTTGCGTATTTAATACTAAGTTAAATAGTTTACTTTTATAAATAGATGAAATGTAAGCTATTTATTAATTTGATCTAAAATCTCCTCACCGAAATAATATAACTTTCATCTTCATGTTTCCCTTTAACATAATTCCATTAAAAGATTGGTGACGACAGCTCTAGCCTAGTCGGATAGCACTCACAGCCTAATCACTGCCTATAAATTGTCTAGCGAGAAAAACTTTGAACTAACAAATTCAGAATTTTAGAAATTTAAAATCACGAGGAAATGTAATAATACATCATGGAGTTTTGTAATTATTGAAGGATAATAGTAGTAGTCTATATTTATACATATTTAATACATTCTATTCAAAAACCTTGTTTTAAATCAAGTTTGTCTGTTTATGGGTGCATTTAAAAAATGATTATTTAAAACTATTGAGTACTTCGATTTAATAGAAAATGTGTAATATTGTTATGGGGTATTGTTGAATTTTTTTATCAATCTTGTAAGGTTCTCTATTTGTTCTGTGTTTGTTTCGTAAAGTAAAAACAAAATGCTTAAAATATCCATAGTTTGAAAAATAATACCTAGACAGAGTAATCGAACCCTGGACCCTTGGCCTAGCACACCAATATTATACTAATGATCCAGCCAGGACTCGTCACGTGCTCATGACCATACTTTACTCATAGTTTAAGGCAGAGGGACCCGAAGCACTGAAATAATTATTGATATAGTCTATCTGCCAAAGGAGTGTTGGTAAATGACAGCTAGCAACATTTACCATATCTAATCTCATGTATCCATTCGAGAAACCATGTGATTTGCAAGACCATGCTTGTTGTAACTTTTAGCAGTCAAAACTTTCACAACAAACAATTTGTTTTTAACTATATTTTAAATTTAACCATTTTTACATCTTCTGCTAGATGTCAGTTACAATCACTCTTACAGTGAATTTTCTTTGGCTTAGTGGTAGTGTTGTAGTGTAATAAGCTAAAAATCTCTAGTTTAAGTGTTATTTTTTCAATTCATGAATATTATACGTTATATGATCATATAATTTCAATCTTCTAAGTTTTGTTATTCATATACATTCCATTCACCCTGAGAGGCGGCTGTCTGAACTTGATGGATTACACCATGACCCTCAATTATAAGTTATATCATAGTGGAACACTGCAAGGTAAGATTAATACCTTTCTAAGGTTCTAAGTGTACAACTAATTGTTGTACACGTTCTATCTTCCTCCAATAAGTCTGAATGTTTAAACTTTTAATTTTGTAACAGGTGACCTGGCGGTCTAGGGGTAAGGTGTCAGACTTCTGTGCTGGCAGCCGGGGTTCAATCCTCGGTCGCGGCAAAGATTTATCTGATTACCAAACCCTTCCTCCACCTCTGACAAGACATCTTGTGAATGTGAGGAATTCCAGGCCTCCAACGTGGTTCGGATTCCACGTTAAACTGTAGGTCCTCCATTTCTTCTCACAATCACCCTACCATTATACATTAGGGTAAGTGCGTATAACCCGAACGGGTAGTAAGACGCGGTGCTAATAATAATAATAATAATAATAATAATAATAATAATAATAATTTTGTAACAGTCTAAACTCTTCATAACCATTAGCCTACCTGTTGGGAGGAGGTTATTTTATTCATTTGTTTAATATATTTGATGTGGGGGTGGGAGGCGGGTGGTAGGGGGTGGGGGAATGATTACGGGGATAAAGGGAGTAGTAGAGGAATACGGGAGGAAGCCATTAGAGAGACAAGTCCGAGGCGAATACAAATAAACAAATGTAATCAACGAGACAGGGATACATCAATAACAGGTGTTGTCAAATAATTCCTACTCCATGCACGATACAAATAAAGGAACAAGCGAGCGATGTGAATTAATGTTGCTATTTTTCTTTTGTTAAAAAAAAAATAAGTTCAGAACAGCTCCAACTGTGTATTTTTTTTGTTTTATTTGGCCCAAAGTGTTCGTACTGGCCTTTGAAGTTACAAAAAAAAACTGCTCTTTATTTAATGAAATGTTGATTTTTTATGGTCGCCTACTAGTACTCTCTTTATCATCAAAGTTTTAAAACCACACGAATTGTAACTCTCTTGAGACCCGAACGTGTGGATACGTGAACAAAGGTGTCATTCTCGTCTAGTTTGGTTCTCCGTTGACGGGGATGCCCCGAGTTCGAATTCTGACCTGGTGTGCTGAAGAGATTTTTTTGTTCGTAAATGATTCTCTAATCACTTTCCAAGCAGATGCAAGTGCATATCCCTCAAGTTGTACCTTCCTTATCCCTAGATATTGTTTGTGTGGATTTACGATAGCTCTAACGGGTGGGAAGACACGGAGTATTAAAACTAAAAATTTAGGTCATTTATAATTTTGCATCGAGAAACTTTTAACAAAAATTCCAGGGGTATTTTATTAAAAATTGTGTTTTTCATTATTTTTATAGGTGAACTCTCTTTTGGCGTTTTAAATAAACCCCCCACATCTATTTCTAATAGGTAAGATCATATAAGTCACTTACTGCCATTTTTGACATTATGGCATGCGATGTACATGTATTTATTGTGTTTTTTTTACCACATCTTAATACCCGTTCAGACCATAGATATATGTACTAATTACGCGAATGTATTAGAAATGAGGAAGGTAGAATTTGGAATAAGCTTACCTACATTTACGCGGAGAGAAAAGAACTATTTAGGAAAAACCACCATCAGTACACCCAACTGGGATTCAAACTTTGAAATCCCCATCCTCAGCAGTCTAGTCTATTGCAAGAACATATGGCCACAAAAGTGGGTATGTTTTTTTTATTATTGTTATTATCATTATTATTATTATTATTATTATTATTATTATTAGCCCCACATCTTACTACCCGTTCGGTTCATACGCACTTACGCTAATGTGTAATGGTAGGGTGATTGTGAAATGAAATGAAGGACCTAGAGTTTAACGTGAGATCCGAACCACGGTGTAGTCCTGACATTCCAGACATTCACAAGTTTTGATCAATACATGTATTGTCAGAGGTGAAAGAAGGGTTTGGCAATCAGATAAATTGGTGCCAGGACCGAGGATTGAACCTCGATCCCCCAGCACAGAAGTCCAACATCTTACCCCTAGACCGCCAGGTATTTATTGGGTATTTTATTTGGGTATTTATTGCATTGTTTATTGCCAAAATTGTAGTTTAGTGACCTGAACTGATCTATGGGAGATCTGTGAAAGAACTTATAGCTAAAAAAATAATCAAAACTTAGGTGTTAAATAATACAATCAATTATTTCTGTTGGTTGAGTCGCAACAAAAATGTATTTGTATTGATAGGATTTTGGTATGAAGAAATCTTTTATAGAGAAACAAAGTTTTGGCCATTATTGACAATATTTTACTAAATCATCAGTGTTATTTTATAGGTATTCATAATATCTATTAAAAGTGGCAACTGAAGATTATTTAACTTGACGTATGAATACGTTAAGGCATACCTAGTAACTTTACTAGTTGTCAGATAGTTATCTTATTATTAAAATAGTAAAATGATGGAGATGAAGTATTTAGGAAAAAGACCGCAAAGGAGGCCATGAAAATAATGAGAGGAGCATATAGCAAAATGTGTGCAAGTGAGAGAAGAAGAATGTAAGCAATGAAACAAGCGAGAATGTTGATAGAGGTATTTGGAGGCCTTTTACTACAATGACCCGGCCACAGGCTCTAAACAGTTGATGATTATGATGTATCTTTGTTTATCTTGTTTATCAGTGATCAGTATTTTAGTCGTTGTGTATTGATACTTATCTGTGTTATTAACATTTCTATACAGATGGTATGGTTATTAGAAAGGTATAATTTAGATTTAATGTGTATGCATTTGCCTAAAAATACAGTAGTAAACCTCTTATGATAAAAATAAAACTCTCACTAAATAGATCCTAAATTATAATTCCGAATTACCCGCCTCGGTGGTGTAGTTGGCTTACGCGTTTGTCGTGTTTAGCTCGACTGCTGAGTACAGGGAGATCGAGGTTCGAATCTCGGTCGGGTGAAATGGGGGTGGTTTTTCATAAATGGTTTTCCACTCTCCCTCAACTCAAATGCGGGTTCTCTTCCTCTAATTCAACCTTCCCAATTCCTAATCAATTAGAGTAATTATTACTTAGAGCGTATAACCCGCACGGGTAGTAAGACTACGTGCTTATTATTATTATTATTATTATTATTATTATTATTATTATTATTATTACTATCCCGAACTTGATGTCGTCGGTAAACCAGACTTGACGAGATTATACGTATTTTCTCTTATACTCGCCGGTTCAGGTAACGAATGTTAGCCCACATCCTTTTAATTTTAATATAATAATTTTTTTAAATAAAACAAAATTAAATTGTATTTGTTCGCGTGTTTCTGACGTCTATGTAGCCTATTCATAGAAGAAGATGTCTATCTTTGTATGAAAATCAGAAGTTTAGAAACGGAGGAGGAGATGTTGGTTTGGGAGTATAGGGCTGAATGAGGGGGGGTAGATGGAGGGTAGATGCAGTGTGTGTGTGTATATCCAAAGTTTTTGGAAGAATCCTCTTCCATGTACACACTGAGATAAGAAGTTATAACATCTTGTCTTCTGCTTTCAATCTGTGTTCAGCCATACGTTATGTTTGTTACGTTAGGGCGACTTTACCAAAGTAACCCAATGTAGCATGACTTTGTAAAGTTTATACGCCGAGGTGAATGTGTGTGTATATATATATATATATGTATGTATGTCTGTATGTGTACCACTGCGCTTCCTACGACATGTGAGATGGAAGTGTTTGACAGAATAAAGGGACTAAAGTCCAATTTTCATAAACACTTTAAGAAATTACAAACATTAAGTTTGTGGTCAACATTAATAAGAATCAGACTTCTTAGCTCAGTTGGTAGTGTGCCTGTCTAACTGAAATACAGGGTTCTAGGTTCGATACTCCCCACTGGTTAGATGTAACTCTCACCTTTAATAACGGTGACTTAATAGCTGAAGACTGGGTGTTGCGTCTGTTCAAAATTTAAGTTATATAGTTTATGTCACACAGTAATTACCTAAACAACAAAATTATTGATGAAATTGTACTTTATTATTTCTTGGAACAGTGATAATATTATCCAAAATAGTGACATCGGGTCAAATAACTTGACGTAAGAATACGTGAAAGTAAATCTTGTAAATTTTCTAGTTGTCAGATAAGGTTCTTCATATGAAAATTGGTTTATATGTACAGTACAGGTAGTCTAGACGGAAAACTTGGATAGATTTTACAGTATAGGTTTGGTTTGAGTGATGTTTTATTAATTAAATTGATACTAAACGTTAACCGCAATATTACAGCGATATATTTGTAAATATAATTTTAAATAATAAATAGTCCTACAGTTGTTATTTAAAAGCCAACTGAATGATTAATTATAATAATTATAATTGGTTTGTTGCTAGCCAGCTTTACTCTCACTGAGAGGTTTGTCAGAATGAGTGAAAGTTATTAAAGATTACAGGACATTTATTTGAAATTCACGCTCTTTATTACGTTTTATTTTGATCGAACTATTTGTCGGAACATCACAGTCTAAACGAACTAAAAAAAAAGTAATACCAAACTCTCACCTAACACGGGTTTTTACCAATAAAATTTATAAGATGACCATTTATTATAAAATTATTCATATATTTAGCATCCATATTATTCACAGATTCATATATTTTTACAACTTCTTACTGATCATTCAGGCTACACGGATATACGAGATGTCTGCTTTAATTAAATATCATCACACACAAACCAAACATTTGATACCATTGTTTAATTATGGATTCAAATCTAATTAGGAAGAATCTTTATGTTTTATTGAGGAAGATTAATTTTGGAAAACTGAATTAAAGTTCAAATTATTTGATTTGTTTTTTTATGTTAATACAAACTGATTAAACTTAAGCTGACTGGAAAAAGCGTGCTAGATCTGAAAGGTCAAATTTATTTGAAGAGTATATTTATGGGTCATTCACAATGTATAAAAATTGACTCGGTGTGTGAATAAAGTATCTAAATAGAATACACACACTTTTTAAGTTATTTTTTATGGTAGTCTATATTTTCATTAGATAAACATTATTATTATTATTATTATTATTATTATTAGCACCACGTCTTACTACCCGTTCGGGTTATACGCACTTACGCTAATGTGTAATGGTAGGGTGATTGTGAGATGAAATGGAGGACCTACAGTTTAACGTGGAATCCGAACCACGGTGGAGGCCTGGCATTCACCACATTCACAATATGTCTTGTCAGAGGTGAAGGAAGGGTTTGGTGATCAGATAAACCTGTGCCGGGACCATTAGATATACATTGATTGGTGATGAAATCAACAAAGTTCCACTATTCCTCATGTTATTGATGGTACTGAAACGCACTAAGTCATTGACTGAGTTCCTTTCGCCAGAACTTTTATCAGTAGCTTTCTGGCCTGGCCAACATGTATATCCTCAGATTAGAGTCTAAACTCAAAAAGAGTTATAATGAAAATAGTTTTTTATTTTGAATAATTTCAATATATATTTTTCGAAACAAACACGTTATTAAATACTTTAGATCTGAGCTGGTTGATAAAGAAACCAAACAACTACAAAGCTAGGAAATAAAATGATTGCCCCTGAAAGATAAATCACAAAACCATAAAACCTCTAGAATAAATATGAAGCAATTCAAACAAATGATGACGCAATAAGATTTGTATTTCTTTCTCCCGGAAACTAACAAAAATTAACTTAGTTCCTTTCCTTAGGCAGCCTCAGTGGCTGCATAGCCTAAGCTGTCATTCTCGTGTTAGAATAGATTGCCGATAGCAGACAAATAGGGGTTTGAATCCCAGTCGAGTGTACCGTGTTTTTTTTTCTTCAAGAGGATTTTCCACTCTCTCTCTATCTTTCTCGTTTTCTCTCTTTAACTCTCCCATGAAGATGCAGCTAAACTTTATCTTAATTCAGCCTTATTTATCTCTATCTTACTAGCGTAATTAGTACATATTTATACAACCCGAAATGGAAGAAAGATTCAGCGATAAAAATATATCTCAAATTCATAATGTTCGATAAATATTTGACTTATCATTTATAACCTTCTTTTTTTAAGTATAATATGAAGGGCAATATCTAGATATCCTACCTGTAAAGTTTTTATTTAAAAAAAATATATTTAAAAATAAGGCGCAACAAATACTTTATTTTATAGAACCCTTTTTTGGTTCTCAAACATTTTAATTGAAATTTTGTAGTGCAGCAGACCAATATTATTCATCAATTTGTGGGATTGGTTTCTCACAAAAAAAAAAAATCTTAAAAATTGTCTTTTCCTCTTTGATTATAACCTACAATTCCTAGTTATTATTTATATTACTATTTTATTTATAACATAAATAAATTTCTTTCGACAGTTATTTCCGGAGTTTTACTCAACTGATTTTCAATACTTATTTATTTTTCAAATGAGTACTAAAATACTGAGGATTTGTCCAAAACTATTGGATTTCAAAAATATTCTATGGGTAGGCCAGAATACGATCAAATAATAATTTTTCGACCGGAATTTCCTGAGTTACAAGAAACAAATTTTAACTTTATATTAAATAGTTTCAAATAATTATATTTACTTCATAATTATAACTTCAAAGCTTACAATCTTTCGACAGCGAGGTCACAATTTAATCAAATGACTCCCACAGTTCTACTAAACAAATACAAATTTATTTGTTGAAATAAAAGCTTATACATCTATGTAGATATGCTGTATTATGATATATTCTAGAATTTAGTAGATTCGAGCTTACATTTTATAAAACCTTGAGTCTTAAGTGTAAAATTGTATTTTAAAAATGTATGTATGATACGTCAATTAGCCAAATAGATGTTATTATTAGTATTAAGATGATAATATTAGATTTTTAAAAATATCAATTTAAAATTTACAATTATTGTTAAATATATAAAACGTCAGTTCTTGAAGTTAAATATACAATTTCATAGTAAGTAATTTTTTTAAAAATTTTACAATATACTCTTTTACTTATATTAGTCACTAACGTAAAATTCTATTATATATATTTTAAAGCCTTACACGCTGTACAAAATAATAATTGAAAATTTTTAATAATTGTATTTCTTCTTATTTTTGTCTATGCATCGTACTTGAACATTGTTATTTAAATAATTTGGGTGACCTGGTGGTCTAGGGGTAATGTGTCAGACTTCTATGCTGGCGGCCGGGGTTCAATCCTGGGTCCCAGCAAAGATTTATCTGATTACCAAACCCTTCCTTCACCTCTGAAAATACATCTTGTGAATGTGGGGAATGCCAGGCCTCCACCGTGGTTCGGATTCCACGTTAAACTGTAGGTCCTCCATTTCATCTCACAATCACCCTACCATTACACATTAGCGTAAGTGCGTATAACCCGAACGGGTAGTAAGATGCGGTGCTAATAATAATAATAATAATTTTAATCATTTAATATATTTTAAACAACTTTTGGTCTCAACATATTCATCCTTTTAGAATTTTTCACAAATTAATAGTAAAATAATTTTATAGCTATAAGTTAACTGTCATTTTATAATATTTTATTTAAATATGAATTTATGTTATCTCGTTATTTGTATATTGTAATTTTCGTTATTCCTCTTTTGACTTTTATAATCTAAACAAAATTATAATAAGGTAGTTTTGTAACTATACTGTAGGTCAACTGATAATTTATAATCCTTAATTCATATATGACTTTAAAGCATCTTATTATTTTGTATATTGAAATTTCGACAATATTTCTGACTTTTTTTTTATCAATAAAACTATTATTTGCTATCACTACTAACTCATTTTACCTTATCTTACTAGGCCTATTTGACGTAAAGTTGATTACAAAAAATACAAATTTACTTTTGAATGTAACATTTAAGTTTTCTTTCCTTATATAATTAATCTTGAATATCTCCTTACAACAATAAAAAATGAATATTATCTAAAAATACTGTATTTTATACAAATTCTAAGCACTATTCTGCAATCACATCTTCTTAGGAAATAGCATGCATAATTTGTATTTAACTAAATTCATTCAGTTTATCTATCCACGCTATTAAATAAAAATTAGAGCACCCATTATTTTGCTGACTAATTTTAACCCACCTAAACTGTGTAATGGAACCCGCTTTCAGATAAACAGTCTGCAAAAGTGTATTATAGAGGGGATTGTGATGACAGTTTGCACAACGGGAGAATGGGTCTTGATACAAGGAATACTCTTCCAGATTAAATGAATGCCTTTTCCAATCAAGGTTTTTTATAAGGTGACCATCAACACAACTTAAGGACAGACCTTAAATGTTGCTAGCGTTGATCTCCGCGGCAAGTGTTTTAACGTATACGAATTTATGTTACCAAGATATTTCAAGCAGAAGCCCGTAGCTGTTCACTCCTGATGATAAAACCACTAGGTTCGTTTAAAAATACACCTTGCACTAAAATTTGATTCTTTGCTTCATTCAATTAATACAAATATTCTGTGTGTCTAATGTTAAAACAAATACATACTGCATTGATTTTTACTTTCTTGATATCCTACAGGTATTACAATGTATTGTGATCGTCAAAAAAATCTAACTCGAGATTTTAATTAATATTGAAGTTCCATGACCCCCCCTAATCCGAAAAAGTGTTTTTTGAATTTCCGTGTGTCTGTCTGTACCTCCGACTAGAGCCTAAACTATTTTACCGATCGGGCTTAAAACTTGGTATCTAGGGTTTTCATAAGACCACCCCAAAGGGGTTTTTGTATTTGGATATCCAACCCTAAAATTAAGGGTATTTTTTTTACCTAAAGGCAAAAAGTGACAAAGTCAATTTTATCAAAATTGGCTCTTCCCGATTTTGATTAAATTTCATTTATGAACATCTATAAATATTACAAACAAAATATTTACTCTCAATATTTCGGATAAATAAATTTAGGGGTTCTGGTCTGATGAGTAAATTCTAATTATTTATCATATATAAGTAACTCTTTGAGATATGAAATTTCTTAAAATTGGAAATATATACATTTATGTATAATACAAATATTTTATACGCAATTTTATATGTCTACATATATATACTTTTTGAACACTAAAGGTAAAGTATTGCTACAGTAAAATAAAATTACCCGAAATGTTGATAGATATCGACGTCTCGTTACCCCGAAAACCCTAAAAAGTGGTTTTTGCAATGCCGTCTGTCTTTGTGTCCGTTTAACCCTAAAATAAAGAGGGGATTAATAAAAAGTGAAAAGAGAAAATACAAAATCTGATCTAACGGTTTTGATTAAAATTCGTATCTAGGCGTTAATTAAGATTATAAAAATATGGATATTTCCATTTTCCTATGAAAATGAATTTTAGGTTACTTTAAAAAAGTGGAAGTGTTTGTATTTCTACAAATATTTGAGATATTAAATAACTTATCATCGCAAAATTGTAGTACTTTTAAAAATAAATAACTTTTAATTGAAACTTATTTTTATGAAACCAATCTTTTTTTTAGATATTAATACAATTTTGGAAACATTTGTTGTCAAGATATACTAAAGTTTTAACGCAATAATTCTGTAATTCCATAGAGTAATTAACTATAAGTAAGTATCTCAAAAAGTTTGTTATTTTTCCTTTAACCTCTTAGGAGAAATGTTCGTACGACAATGATCTATTTCCTTCATTTTATACTCATTAGTCAATATTTACATTTTTATTGGTCAAAATTTATAATTGAGGAATTGAATAGCAATGCAATGACGTGAAGATGTAAAACACCTGGTAAAATGTTAACATTTTAACCGGAACTCGAAATTTTAGTTTGAAGTGTTGACACTTGTAGACCCAAAATTGATCATTTTTATTGGTCCAAACATGCTAATGAGGACTTTGTGAACCGAATGATTTTATCAGTACATAAAATAATTGTATATAGAACAAACACAAAATCCATCCCTTGACCGTTAATTTATTATTGTGAAAGGGGAAACCCACACGGCCGTGCCAGGAATCGAATCCGGGACATTTATTTAAATATACAGACGCGAAACCGACTAAACGAGGGTTTCATATAATATATTTTTAAAACTGACATTAATGCAAGCGAAATTGTGGGCAAAATTTAATTTTAAATAAATATATGTCCCAACAATAGGCCAAAACGAACGTGTTTCTAAAAACATATATTTCTAATATATGCTGTAAAGCCTATCTCTCTCTATATATAAAGCTGAAAGTATATCTGTCCGAAAATGAAAACCCACTTCCAGATGAGCTGGAAAACTGAAATTTGAAAGGAATTTAGAGAGATTTCCTCATATAACTAGAACAATATAATCACAGAAAATTTAGGGTAAGCAGGCCTTAAATAGAAAAAAAAACAATATTTTTACATGAGATAGAAAAATTACATTTTGAAGGGAGGTAAAAGACCACTCCAAATAATAATAATAATAATAAAAGTCTAAAAACTCATATTTTTAAATAGAACACCATATGTGGGAGGGGTTAGGGTGGAAAACTGAAATGTGTAGGGAATATAAAGGGACCAATTAAAAGGACCAGCAGGGGTAGTGGTAAGATAAGTTTTAAAAAAACTTTAAGGAAAGGTACAAAATTAAATTGCGAGTAATGTAGTGTGTCCACTCCAATTATCAAAATCAGTGCTATACATTCTCCCTTTAAAAGTGGGGAGTGGTGAAATGTGAGAATTCAAAATTTCCACAAATAAAAGAATAAACTATAGTAATTATCAGTGTGGTAAGAGATTGAAATTTGTCAGGTAGGTGTAAGGTCCACACTGGACTAAAATGAAAGTCTGATCATTCATAGACTTCAAAATAAATTTGAATAAAATATAAAGGTGTTCCCTTCAAAGTTCCAAAAACATAAAACACTCCTCAGTATAGTAGAAAGTCGATTTATTTTTAAATCTAAAGGAAAATATCAAAATAGCCAGATAGTTTGAAAACGTTTAAAATTTAAAACTTTACGACGAAAATGGTAAGGGCTGACATTCTATGAACTAAATTTATCAAATATGTATACTTGTGATAAAAAATGGAAACTTGGCAAGATTGTAGAGAGAATAACCCAAAAGGAAAACCTTTTTAAAATGTGAAATTAAAAAATTGTTGGGATGGTTGTGAAATGGGGAATGATACGAAACTTCAAAATTCATAGAAAATGACACTTTCAATCTGTTAGAAAATATTAGTTTCGCAGATAGCTATAAAAGTATGAAATTTAAAATCAAGATCTGTGTCGAAGGAGAGCTAGGAATTTATAAAATAATAGAAAAAAATGTGTATGTCTGTTAAAAATCTGTAATTGACTTAAAGTAATGGGGGGATCACAATTTATTAAAGTAATATAAAAAGCCTTAAGTGTGAAATAAAATTAAAATTGGTCATGTAAGTAAATATACTTGGCCAGACAACCGAACGATGTCTAATAAATGGAATTTCAAAATTGAAAACCGAGAATATAAAAGCTTAGATACAACTAATTTCGGAGCCACTTTGGTGGCCACGCGGCATAAGGCACTATTATCACAATATACTAGACTGCTGACCACGGGTAGATTCCGGTTAGGTGACGGAGGGGAGGCTGTGGATTTGAATTTTGGGTGGATCTGCTGAGGGTGGTTTTGCCATAATCGTTTCGAATTGATGTACATTTTCTTAAACGTCCACCTTCCTCAGCTCTACGCTATTAGTGTAAATATGTGAATAGCCTGGATGGGTATGTATAAAGAACTGGAGTACACTAAATGTTTAAACCCCTAAAAATAAGGGCGCATGTTAAAATGTTTTAGAGTAAAACTAAATTTATTTTTTTCTGAGCACAGATTACATGACATAATTTTAGAAACTTTTAATTCTATTATCTGTAACTCTTCCAGTCTCTTGTTAACACCGAAGCTCTGAAAATCGTTACTAAACAGTTCCAATGGATGTTTCATCACATAGTTTTACTGGTGTGGTCACCCGGCTTGGTGAGGAGGGGGATACATTGTGTCTTTGTGAGCAAAAACGTTTAAAGCGTGTCACCATCCATTGTTAATTTCTCTCGTAATGAAGGCCGAAATTGAACGTTACAAATCGACCCGATGGTTCAATCATAGTGCAGGAGTTGTTGAATGGGGTCGGGGGAAGGCATCCTCCTACCCACCCACCCTCACACTGGATTTGTCGCCTCATCATTGGTGGGGCAGGTCCCATTTGACGCCCGTCTGATCACACAGGTTTTAACCCTCACCCCCAATCGGTTGCATGTTGGGGTTCTCTGGCCCATCACATTTGGTTAAATGTGTCAACTGTTGCTTGGTCTATTGTGTTTGATTGCGTCATTATATTTTGAACGAAACATTCGATTCTTGAATGAAGTTCGACACGCTTGCTAGCTGTGTCTGGTGATTGTCGACTAGAAGCGAAATTAATTCCTCCCCTCAGGACTGTGCGGTTGGATTATTATTTATGGTACTCATATATATATATATATATATATTAAATCACGTTCTACTATGCTTATTACTAATTACGCTATGTTTGTAGGTATTGGTGACCTAGCGGTCTATGGGTAAGGTGTCAGACTTCTATGCTGGCGGCCGGGGTTCAATCCTCGGTCCCGGCACAGATTTATCTGATTACCAAACCCTTCCTTCACCTCTGACATGACATCTGGTGAATGCGGGGAATGCCAGGCCTCCACCGTGGTTCGGATTCCACGTTAAACTGTAGGTCCTCCATTTCATCTCACAATCACCCTACCATTACACATTAACGTAAGTGCGTATAACCCGAACGGGTAGTAAGACGCGGTGCTAATATTAATTGTTGGTATTAGTCAGGATATATTTAGGGGAAATGTGCCTGTACTTTCGCGTAAAGCCAATGGAAAACCAGTTTTGAAAAACACTCAGTACACTGGACCGAAATTTGAACCTTGATTTATCCGTCACAGGTGGTCAAGTCTACTGCCTTAAATCATACGGCCACCGAGGTGGATACATATTACCGGTTGTATACAGACATTTCAATTTAATCTAAATATCAAAAGATTTACCATTTTTTTAGTGCAATGCATCTATTTTGTTTCTGTATTTTCCCAAATCACATCACCAGTTTTAGCTACTAATGTGTTATGATTGGTAAATGTAGGATATTGATAAAATGTACGCAAATTTGAATGAAAATAGAACTACGGGATATGAACCACTATCTCTATGTCAATAGCAGTTCAACATATTGCGAGAGTGATGCCTTAAACTACTTGACCACTGATATGGATACCGTATATCATAAACCTTCCATCCTTTTCACATATTTACTATATATAATGTGTTACTGATGAAAATGGTTAAAAATTAATAAAAACGGAAACTGCATTGAGATGGAGAGAGTAATATAAATCGTTTAGAGCAAACCACACTCCATAAATGCACTCCAGACTCAAACCCCAACCTTCCCATCGCCGGTAAATCAAACCTGAATAGTTTAACATTTATTCCACGTGACCATTGGTGCGGGTCTTAAAAGGATTAATAGATAAGTTTTAACATGGTTGATACTAATAGCATATGTTTTATTTATTTTGTAGGCTACAAGAGATTCATTAGACCTTTAAAAATGAAATGCAGCTAACATTAGATTATCCCACTTCGTGTGTAAAAAGTCCTATGTTTATGTAATATATATTTTATTCCCTATAATCACATTCTGTCAAATGTTGATTAGATATTTAAAATAAAAAATACGCATATACAATAATAGCTTTGATTAATTTGTGCATATTATTTGAGTATAAGGAAGGGGAGAAAATACATTTGAGCAATTATACAGTATTTTTTATATCGCCACAACTTACTACCCATTTAGATTATACTTGTCTCTAGGCCTTCTAAATACTCTAATATTTTAGGAACAAATACGGTTAGATTAAGAATAAATGTATCATACTTGCATGGAGGGGGACTGTAAAACTACTTAGAAACATATTCAGTACACTCAAGCGGAGTTTTAACCCTGATCTCCCTATCATTTACATTTCAGTACATTGCGATAATAATGCAATAGACCATTTGACCACAGAAACGGGTATCAGTAAGACATTTTTTAACATATGCCAACAAGGTTTGTCGACTAGACATTCCTGGTCTTCTACTGGCAGGGGCGGACATGTAACAGTCATCTGAGTTTGGAACACATGTAGATGGGACTACTTCACCCCGATAAAATAATGTGCTGAGGATGATAATTACTATGTATCTATGAGAGAAGTTTTAAACTTAATTTGGCCTAATCAACCATACCATGGCAAACAAAAGAAAATCTCCTCTTCAGGAAAAAATACCTATAGTACTGCCGGGAATTGAAGCTTGGACCTCTATATTAGTAGCCAGGAATACTGACTGCTCACTACCAGAAGAGTCTGACTGAAATAGTTTGGGTATACATGTACATCTTTTTAATAAATTGTTAATTTCTTCTCTCATTTTGGATAGGCCTAATGAAATGATTAACCACATTAATATATATCAGGTTGATTCTTTAAACCTTTTTTCGCCTGATAGCACATTCCCAAAAATCTATCATTGCCCTAATTGGGGTTTCATTTTACAAAGTGTGAAATTACTACCACCCACCCACACCGGTGGACACGCAGAATGAACGTCAATCTCATATAGTCTGTGTTGGACTGTGAAGGGGAAGGCCGGGACGTTAAATGTGTGTAGAGTGAAATTTAAGCTCGTGGTTCAAATACAGACAGAGTGTACTGTCGGTTATTTTTTCTAAAATAGTTCCCTTTCAATGACTCCAGGCAAATAGTGGTACACTACCTCTCAATTTTACTCTCATCATTCCTACACGGTTAACGTGATCAAAATGTGTATAGCCCGGATGGTTAGTGGAAAGCGATGCTAAAAAGAACATAGCGACTAAGGGGTGGACTTTATCTATAAGCTCTGTGCTGAAAAAGCCAGCTGGTTTGGACATATTCGTTATTTAACCACTTTTAAAAGATCAATTTTTTTCCCGCCAGCGTCAGATATAAAAATAATTCTCGATCATTTGTGATAGTTTGTGTCACTATTATTTAATTCTCATGGCTCCTAGGTAACAAGTAATTAATGTGTTAAATTGAAGTTACCCCATTGTACGATAATGATACCCCTTAACCCTTTCCCCAACAGCACCATATCGTCACACATTAATACCAACGTATGGCGGAGGTGGACGTCCTGTTTGATGGCAGCCCACCTCCACCCCCTTATCCGCACACACACACGCGCGCGCGCGGGAATACATATGACACCCACCCCACACTCTATACACCCGTAATCCACGTGTCGCCAAGAATTCACGACACACATCGCCCCCGGGCCCGCGATAAACCAAACAATAAAGCCAGGCGGGCTTCACTCCACCTCCCATTAATACATCTGCATGAAGATCCATTACTCTCCGTAACATAATGGGGATGGTCACTTACTTGGTGGAAGAACGGGACAAAGTCCTTTCAGTTTGATTGTACCTCGCTCAACTGTCCCCCCCTCCCGTTTGTTCTATTTAAATTTTATTCGTGTGATACAAGGTAAGTTACACTCTTCTTTCTAAACGCAAGTGTTAGTCAGTATCTATAAATACTTTTTTCATCATCTTGACAAGATTAATTTAAATACGTGTATTCCGAACAGACTGTTGAGTATTTGAAGATCTGTAATAATAATAATAATAATAATATTAATAATGTCTGGTGGACTGGGAGTTGTGTAAAACCTAGTTTTACTTTTGTTTGTTATTTTGTCATCACGTCTCATTAAACGTTCAGGTAGTACGTATATTAACTAATTACGCTAATGTAATAGGAATGAGGAAGATTGAATTTGAGGAAGTGTTGCCAAATCTAAAGGAGGAAGAGGGGGGAAACCATTCATGTATAATGACCCTACACCCGACTGGGATAGAAAAAAACTGATCTCCCGGTCGTCGGAAATTCAATCGACGCTTTGTGCCACGCAACCAATGAATGAGTGTTGTTTGTATTTGTACATTGTGTATATATTTAATTAATACTACTGATTGTTTTTCCATTGTATATAACTATCAATATAGGTTATTTTAAAGTTAATGGGTGATCATTATTAAGGTAGAATTTGGATTTTATGCATAAGCATTTATCTAAAGTAGAAATTGTAAACATCTAGGAAATAAATTGTATGGAACGCTGCACGAACTTTCTCGCTCTATTGTTTAGAAATGGAGATATTTACTTAAAATTCGTAACATAATGTACACTAGCAAACTCGAGAGCAAATTGCGCTAAACACATGTAAAACATTGTTTTACTCATGATTTTAAATTTCATATTTTTTTTTTAGTTAACATCTTATTTGTATATTTGTACCAATAAAAAATATCATTATTGGGTCCCCTAGGGTCAAGCATTCGTATTAAAATTTTGACTTCCTGTTAAAATTTTCCTAATTTTACAAGGAATGATGCACATCTTATGCTTATCGCATTGCTATTAAATTTTCCTTTTATAAATTTGACCAATAAAATAGGTAATTATTGACTATTAAGTCTAAGAACAGAGAGACAAAAATATTATAGCCAATTTTGAGAAAATGGGAATTTTTCTCTTTTCATCCTATAGTAAACTGCTATTAATTTTATGGTCAGACAGACACACAGACAGACGGCGTTGCAAAAGCAACTTTTTAGGGTTCAGATGGTAATGAAACGTCAACATCCATCAACATCTCAGACTAGATTTTTTGATGATCTCTATACTTTAACTTAAAGCGTTGTCAAAGTTAAAATAAAAACATATTTGTGTATAGCTTGAAATTTTGGTTTTATTAAAATATTTTAATATATTTATTATAAATAGATCTACATGTATGCAATGATAAGTAATTTCATATCTTAAAGACTTATGGAGATAAAATTAAAAATTAGAATTTATGCATCAGACCGGAGCCCTTAAAGTCACATACACGAAAAGTTGAAAGTAGCTATTTGGTTTGTAAGATTGATCAAAGCTTAGAAATGAACACTAATAAAATCGTTAAAGGCGATTTTGATCAAATCGATTTTTCTCTTTCCGCCCCTAAGGAAACTACCCTTAATTTTAGGGTTGGATATCTGATTCCAAAAATTACTCGGGGTAAACCTATGAAAAACCTATATACAAAGTTGTAGCCCAATCGGTAAAATAGCTTAGGCTCTATTCCGAGCTACAGACTGATGGACAGATGGACACACAGACAGACGGTATTGCGAAAATCACTTTTTAGGGTTCGAGGGTTCAAAAGATGTCAACATCCATCAAAATCTCGAGTTAATTTTATTTTCACCACCACAGTACTTGCTCTACCTGTAAGGTATTGGGTTCCCATGGGTCAACACTCCGTATTAAAATGTCGATTTCCAGTTTAAAATTTTCGACATTTTATTAGGGGTTGCACATCAATGGTTATTGCATTGCTACTAAATTCCTCATTTATGAATGTTGACCAATAAAATAGGTTAATATTGACTATTGAAACGAAATTGATAAAGATAGATCGTTTCTGCACAAACATTACTTCTAAGAGGTTGAAAAAAATAGAACATACACTTTTGAGATACTTACTCATTTCTTACTCTATGGTATTAGAGAATTATTGCGTTAGAACCTACCTGTAAGTAGTATCTCTTTACAACTAGAGCTCACAAAATTGTATTAATATATTTGCCACTATCTCAGAAACGGCTGGTTATATATGTATATATTTTTTTCATATAAAAGTATATATATACTTTTCATATGAAAGTTTTCCTAGTTTTAATAGTAAGTTTTACTACAATTTTGTAATGATAAGTTATTTAGAATCTCAAATAGTTGCGGAGGTACGAAAATATCCACTTCTGTAAAGTACCCTAAAATTCATTTTCATGGGAAAATGAAAATAACCGCTTTAATTAGAATCTTAATCAATGAATAGATACGAATTTTAACTAAAATCATTATAGCTGATTTTGAGAAGATTGATTTTTTCTCATTTGACATTTTATTAATCTATTCTTAGTTTTGGGGTTAAGAAACACACAGACGGTTGGCATTACAAAAAGACAACTTTTTAGCGTTGAGGGGTTCATGAGACGTTGACATCTATCAACTTTTCATATTTGGTTATTTTTACGGTTGCAATACCGTTAGCGTTCGAAAAGTTAAAAAAAATATACATATTTGAGTATATATTTAAAGTTATTGGTTTAATAAAATTATATTTCGAATAAAATAGTTGTAAAATAAATAGATCTAGATATGTGCAATGATGAGTATTTCATATCTCAAATAGTTTCGGGGATATGATTAAAAAAATGAGAATTTACGAATCAGACCAGAGCCTTTAAATTCATATTGCCGAAATATTGAGAGTAACCATTTTGTTTAGAAAATTTAAAAATATTTTGAAATCAAATTTAATCAAAATCTTTAGAGACAATTTTGAGAAAATTGATTTTTTTCTCTTTTTTTCTCTTCAGTAAACTACCCTTAATTACAAATTTAGATATCCAATTAAAATAAAATAATCCCTTAGGGAAACCTTATGAGCCCTTGATACCGAGTTTAAGCCCGATCAGTAAAATAGCTTAGGCTCCAGTAGGAGGTACATACAGACAGAAATTCAAAAACCACCTTTTTCGGATTCGGGGAGTCATGAAACGTCGAGATTCATCAAAATCTTTAGTTCGATTTTTTTGACATTCACAATACTTTATCCACCTGTAGGATAGCGAGAAAGTAAAAATATACAAGTATAACAATCCTGAGCTCAAACCACGAACTCCCCGTCACCAGCAACTTCATACTAGAGATGCCTGCCATTTATTCCACGTGTACAGATATCTAAAACGCAATATTTTTCTAGTAGCAGACAGAATTGTGAAGTGAAATTGAAAGTGAAGAGAATCTTTACTAAAGCAGCCATCTATCGAGAGAGTTGGACGTGACGCTGAGCTTTGGGTAGACGTTGTCTCGACCTAGCGGCGAATTTAAAGACCACGTCTACAGCGGGACTGCAGGATGATAAACCAAGGGCGATTTCAAAAATAAAAATTCTCCTCTGAATATCACTATCTTGGAATAAGCGGACAAGTGAATAAAATGCATTTGTATCATCTTATCTGGTTTTTCGCTAGCAAAAAGGTTGGGGTTCATGTCCTAGCTGGGTGTAACATAACAGTTTTCCCCAGAATATTCTACCTCACTCATAAATAGTTAATTTATATATATAATTTTGGATATCCCCTACCGGAATAAAGACTTTACGAAAAATATATTAAATAACATAGATTTTATATATATACTATATAGTGTATTCTGCTATCTCCAAAAAACTTTATTTTATTTTCTAAAATGAAATTTTAGAAAGAAAAATTAATGTAGCACTATGAATTAACTGAGCTCATTCATTAATATAGCTATTTGGTGCACTCATATCACAGTGTAGCTATTAATTGGAACTAAAACTATAATATCCCACCGAAAGCTTTTCAATTTATCTCAAATCCCGTTCCGTCTCAATAGTGATGCCAATCGACCGACCGACCACTTATTTTGGCTTCTCTTTGCGATCTTCTAGCCTGTCATTTCATTTCATTGTTCGCAGTCATTCCATCTGATTGGAGAAACTAGCCCTAACCTCATCTGGCTGAAACTGTGCCAAGGATACACACCCCAACCCTACTTTTTTCACTCACTTACTCTGGAACGCCTAAATGACACATAAAAAAATCGAAAAAAAAAAATCGGGAGGACGCCCCTCTAAAAAAAACTAGATGGTAAAGAGGGTGGTAAGAAGATGTACCTCATCTTCCACATCTCTGACAGTGACGGTTTATTTTCTTTCTCCCTTAATTCTTTCTGTCTACTTTTTTTTTTTACTTGGCCTGCTTTCTTCCAATTTGACTTTCTACGTTTTCCCCATTCCGTTAGCACACTTCTACAGTAAATCCCTTCTCCCCTATGCAATTTTATTATTGCTACATAGTTCTCTCGTCAAATCCCCCCCCCCCC
>CABFVX010001609.1:0-65970 GCA_902151425.1 Timema shepardi | reverse complement strand
CCCCTCAATCCGTTCTCCCTCTCGTCTAGTGAAATCTCTCTCACACAAATTCTCAATTTTGGCATAGTGGGCCGTGGTTTTCCCTCGCCTATACTATTTTGGCTGACTGCCCTAACGGGTAATGGAGATAATTTTTTTTTGTCAACAATCGGCTGTCATTGTCGAGCCGTTTGCTGATGAAATACTTAATAGATTGGGGCTTGTAGAGGGGCTCGGTAGTTAGGTTTTCAGCTTTTAAAATTTCTATATATGCGGGTCAAACCTTCCATTATTACAAATCTACGTTTTATGCTCTTTAAAAGAAGCGACATATTAGTTGTCATTAGCTAATTTCCAAGTCTGACTATTTGTTATTTACCGATTATAAGTTGATTAAATGGGTTTGGATAAAATAATAACATTTTAGAAAACATTTTAAATAAATCTTTAGTAAGGAGTGAGTAAATATAAGTTAAGACTTTGATAATGTTATTTAAAGAATTCAGAAAATTATTATTTCAAATTTAAGAATTTATAAAAGTGAATACTAATTAAAAGTTCTATAGAAATGGAAGACCCTGGACAAGTTATTTATAATGTTGAAATATCAATTATAACTAAATCTCATAATATTTTAAATATTGTCTATCATTATTTAAAATATTATGAAATTTGTTTATAATGGATAGGCCAAGATTATAAATAACTTGTCCAGGGCCTTTCAGTTGTATAGCATTTTTCATTAGTATCCACGTTTATAAAATCTTAAATTTGAAATCATATTTTTCTGAATTCTTTAAATAACAATATCTATGTCTTAGCTTACATTGGATAAAATAATATTTAGATTTTTATTCAATGCATATTACTACCCTTCTAGACTATATTAATATATACTACCATAAAGGGTAATGGATGAGCGAAGTATAACACACATGAAATGTATTCACAAGTCCGCAGATGGAGAGTAGGGAAAATATATAGGAAATACCACCATTAATGCATCTGGCTAGGATTTGAACCCTGGGACCTTACATCACTGGAAAACCTTACTAGATGAGCCTAGCGTATAGTCCGCATACCCACCGATGTGGGCTGAAATATTACTAGTACTGACAGTAAGAAATTATATCCTAGTTACTGTAGTTATATAAAAACCTTCAAGCTATGTATATATTTCAAACCAGTAAATTAATTTTACTCGGGAGGACTGACATTCGATGTGACAATTTATTATTTTAAAATATTAGAGCTACATTAATAATATACTTCTTCTAAACAAGTTAACATTGCATATACAGTAGCCCCATGACTTCTTTGGTGCTGACTGACAACTCACAACTGACTTATGACAGTCAACATTTAGGTATATATCTAAATTTTGATTGTCAGAAGTAACAGCTGCTAAACACATGTTTTTGCAGATCATATGGTTTGGTGTAGGAATACATAATTTGGTCTGGTAACTTTTCAAAGCCGTCAGATGTGAGCTGTCAGTCAGCACCAAAGAAGCCATGAGGCTACTGTAGGCTCTATGAATTAAAAAAAAATGAGTTATTCTCCTACTTGCCTAGTCAACAGAAACTATCTATGGCCACGTTCGTATTGTTGAAAGTGACGATTCTTAATTATATCTTTCTTTTAATTGATGGTCCCTAAATACTTTTTTCTGACAGCAATGTTCTCTAACTAAATTTGTTCATATGATGGCGATCGTCCTTAACACATTTGTTATTCTGACCCTCTAACTCAATTTGTTTTTCTGCCAATGATCCTCCCAGATACATTAATTTTCTTTACAGTGATCGCCCCTAATTATATAGGCTGACATGCCCGGCTAGTCGACAGGAATCGTTATATACAAGTTCGTTTTATGTCAGTAGTAATATTGATTTGTTAGCAGATATATATTCCAGATACTTAGTTGTTTTATTGGTAGAGATATTCGATATTTCTCAACCACGGTAGTCTTATTGGCAATGGGTTTCCTAAACCATGATTGTTTTATTGACAATAGGTTTCCTAAACCACGATTGTTTTATTGGAAATGAGTTTCTTAAACCACAATTGTTTTATTGACAATGGGTTTCCTAAACCACTATAGTTTTATTGGCAATGGGTTTCCTATACCATGAGTGTTTTATTGACAATGGGTTTCCTAAACCACGATAGTTTTATTGGCAATGGGTTTCCTAAACTACGATTGTTTTATTGGAAATGAGTTTCTTAAACCACAATTGTTTTATTGACAATGGGTTTCCTAAACCACGATAGTTTTATTGGCAATGGGTTTCCTATGCCATGAGTGTTTTATTGACAATGGGTTCCTATACCATGAGTGTTTTATTGGAAATGAGTTTCTTAAGCCACAATTGTTTTATTGACAATGGGTTTCCTAAACCACGATAGTTTTATTGGCAATGGGTTTCCTATACCATGAGTGTTTTATTGACAATGGGTTTCCTAAACCACGATAGTTTTATTGGCAACGTATGGGTTTCCTAAACTACGATTGTTTTATTGGAAATGAGTTTCTTAAACCACAATTGTTTTATTGACAATGGGTTTCCTAAACCACAATTGTTTTATTGACAATGGGCTTCCTAAACCACGATTGTTTTATTGGTAATGGATTTCCTATACCATGAGTGTTTTATTGACAATGGGTTTCCTATACCACGAGTGTTTTATTGGAAATAAGTTTCTTAAACCACGATTGTTTTATTGGCAATGGGTTTCCTAGACCATGATTGTTTTATCGGCAATGGGTTTTCTTAACCACGATAGTTTTATTGGCAATGGGTTTCCTATACCATGAGTGTTTTATTGACAATGGGTTTCCTATACCATGAGTGTTTTATTGGCAATGAGTTTCTTAAACCACGAGTGTTTTATTGACAATGGGTTTACTAAACCACAAATGTTTTATCGGCTCAGGGTTTCCTAAACCACGATACTTTTATTAGAAATGGGCTTCCTTAAACACAATTGTTTTATCGGCAAAGGTTTTCCTAAACCACGATCATTTTATTAGAAATGGGCTTCCTAAACCACGATAATTTTATTAGAAATGGGCTTCCTAAACCACAATTGTTTTATTGGCAATGAGTTTCATAAACCACGATAATTTTATTAGAAATGGGCTTCCTAAACCAAAAATGTTTTATTGGCAATGAGTTTCATAAACCACGGTAATCTTATTAGAAATGGGCTTCCTAAACCACAATTGTTTTATTGGCAAAGGTTTTCCTAAACCACGATAATTTTATTAGAAATGGGCTTCCTAAATCACAATTGTTTTATTGACAATGGATTTCCTCAACCACGATTGTTTTATTGGCAGTGGTATACCATAATAATGATTTTTTTTTCTCAAGGGTATTTTTCAAACATAATTGTTTAGTTGGTAGCCTAGTGATTTTCTTAAACTATGATTGTTTTATTGTCAGTAATTTTCCTCGATATTTTATTTTATTTTTAGTGACTTTCCTTAGTCCTGTTTGTTTTATTGACAGTGATCCTCCTTAATCATGACTATTTTACTGACGGTGGTAGTCCTCAATTATGTTTGTTTCATTAGCAACGGTCTTCCCCGAGAAGGTTGGTTTTGCTGTCGGATATATTCCCTAACCATGCTTGTTTTATTGACAGTACTATTACCTAGCCATGATTTCTTGTTTCTCTGTCAGATTCTCGACCAAAGAGTCCGCCACCCACGCCATTGTGGCCGTCCACAACACGGACATCAACGGCCAAACGGTGAAGTGCTCCTGGGGTAAAGAGTCTGGGGACCCGAACAACGCCCAGGCTGCAGGGCAGGTGAGTGAACAGGTGAATGTCGTGCCAATTCTACTCTTTATCCTCTCTCTTTCTCTCACTCCACTTCATTTCACTTCACTCCTCATCTTCACTACAATTTAAGATCATACCTCAAGCGACAATCGCTGAGAACGTATGAGGCTATAAACTTTGTAAATGAATGTAAGGCTGGTATTACGGTTAGGGATGTGGTATAGAAAGAAAATTATCGATTCTGTACTCATATAAAGTATCGAAAGAAGAATATCGATACCATACTAGTATTAATCCAAGAATGAGTCAAGATAGCAAAATGTTGAATCCAAACCACGGTGGAGGCTTGGAATTCCACACATTCCCAAGTTATGGTTAATACGTCTTGTCAGAGGGGAAGGAAGGGTTTGGTAATCAGATAAATCTGTGCCGGGACCGAGGATTGAACCCCAGACTTCTAGCACAGAAATCCAACACCTTACATCTAGAGTCTAGACCACCAGGTCAACTTACACCTTTTGGCTTTCCTTTTCTTAGTGCCATAAATGCATCACCTTACATAAATGCCGAATTATATCATATTCATCTTCTTTTAAGACAAGTTCAATGAAGTTTCTACGATTATACTTTCTATATAATACCTAATGCCTATCCCTTTACCCTATAAGCTGTCCCCTGTATGCCATAAACAATAAAATATCCAAGGGGAGTCTTTAAGACCAGTCTGATGGGGTCTATTTATTTTGTATATAGAGTCGTAGAATTACGATTGATCATAATACCTATATCATCACTGCTACAACTTTGTAGAGCTACATGTTGATGTGTATTGAAATTTTCTTGAATTTTCACATATTTCTAAGAAAAACATCCTGTTTAATTCTATTGAATACGACAATCATTTTCTATTAATTTTTTAACCACAATATAGTGTCCGGTAATAGAGATTTCTTGGCTCAAAAGGCAATCATTTGTCATAGCTTTGGGATTTGAGTGAGATGTTATTTCCAGAACGCTATTTTGAGAGTAGTGGGGTCATTAAAATTTGATCTTATAAAATTGCTTAGCTTGAACTAATAAATAGGGTATTTAAAGTTATTTAAATCGGCGTCGAATAGACCCGTTTCTTATTCATCTGTTTCATTAACTATTGGTGGAGTTTCTTCAGCAGTGGCCAAATGCTTTGCAGCTCCCTGGCAATTTTTCGTACTCGTATCATAATGCAACGTATAACTATTTGTCTGTGGAAGGGGATGGGGGAACACATCAACTCTTCAAGCATGTGACAGTTTATAATAGTGCTATATAAGTTTCCATAAATTAAATCAAATCACCAAAATAAAAATGTTTCAATGCATCCACAACGGGCCCCTTTCGGAAACCTGCAGGCCTATTCTGGTCAGGGATAGTTGACTAGCTTACCTGGCCAGGCCGAATCTGAGATCCACGGACTTTCTTGCCACCAGACAGCTAGACACGATAGGTATGAAATTTAATCTGCGTGTCCACCAATGTGAGTTAAAAAAAAACCCTTTTTACCTGTTCTATTGTTGTAAATAAGCGGATAGCCCGGAAGGCTGCTAAGACGCGTAGCTAGGGATAGCATGTAATAGCTCAAGCAAAGCTGGATTTATGGCCGTTGAGCCCATGGGGCTGTACAAAATTGGATTGGGGCCCCAACACTAAACCAATATTTTCCTTCTCAAAGTTATGCCGTTATCATTCCTTATTTACAAAATGAAAGTTCAAGGTTAACATATTATTTAAATAAGGAAATATTGTCTGCACAATAAATTAAATTTGTTTAATACAAGAAAATAGCCATTGGTATGTAATATTTTTTTTTACAAAATCAAAAGTAAACTTTTTTATTTAGATTTTACCATGACTTAAATCTATAGAGCCCAAAAAGAAATATTTCTTAATGCAACAATCTATGGCCTCTGTCGACTTCCCTAAGTTTAAAGTTAATTTGTATGGAAGTGTTAAAAGTCAGCTACGCAATAAAAGTTCACATGCCAAATTTGTATACCTGTTTGAAGTATATCAGACGTGCACAAACAGATTCATCAAAAGTGCACACAATTTTTTGTAGTCTCGGCGCCACATATGGCAACACCGCTTGTTGGTTCGTTCTCGAACGACATATCTCTATTTTTAATTTGAGTTGTATTGTGTTTTCATTCTAACCAACCTAACCAAACCATGTAGTTGTATTATTTTATTGTGATTATTGTAAAGAGTAAGGGTGTTTATTAGAATACATCTTTACCATTCTGTCTCGTGATGCTGTTTTTTTTTACCTGTGCACTTTTAATACACGGTCTAGGTGAGCTTTGATCTATATCATTATTATTATTAGCACCGAGTCTTACTACCCGTTCGGGTTATACGCACTTACGCTAATGTGTAATGGTAGGGTGATTGTGATATGAAATGGAGGACCTACAGTTAAACGTGTAATCCGAACCACGGTGGAGGCCTGGAATACCCCACATTCACAAGATGTCTTGTCAGAGGTGGAGGAAGGGTTTGGTAATCAGATAAATTTATGCCGGGACCGAGGATTGAACCCCGGCCGCCAGCATAGAAGTCTGACACCTTACCCCTAGACCGCCAGGTCACCCTTGATCCATATCTCCGTGCAATGTTGATGTGAGGTTTCTCCCCGTTGTTCCCTTTCGATGTCCTCCGTTAAAAATCCACCTCTCTAACAGTTAAGCAAATGTTTTTTGGTGAACCAGTAATATTTCATTTCCACCCCCTAATTATGATTAAACACATTAGGCCTAACATTTTCAATATTTCAACAGTGTACTTTCCCTCTTTCTCTTTACACTAGTCCTCTCTGCCGACTTATTGTATCCAATCAGGTTGGCGCCGATAATAAATACCCTCCCTCTTTTCTCCCCCCTCCCTTACGTCCGATTATCGATCACGGTATGTTTTTAATGACGTCATAACTGTTGCATGTGCCGTATCAGAGAAACGCGACTCCCCTGCAAACGAGCTGTCCGCCTCGAAAACCCAGTATACAAGTTTTCTGTTAAGTAGATCCTATCAATAGCTTACCCTGTTTAGGTGCAAAGCCCTTTACGTCCATTTATTATATGAAAGGAAGAAATCTAGCAATTTCATTAGTCGAAAGGCGGAGGCAATAAAACTATTTCCTTATTTGATTGACGACATTTTCCCGTGATTACGAAGGCTAACAACATCGGTGTTAAAGGAACTTTGTTTTAACGGATGTGCTGAATAGAATTTGTGAAAAGTGTATATTTATAGCTATATACAGTAGCCCCATGACTTCTTTGGTGCTGACTGACAGCTCACAGCTAACTTCTAAGTTCTTCTTCTTTAAAAAGTTACCAGATCAAATTAAGTATCCCTACGCTGAACCAGATGATCTTCAAAAACCTGTGTTTAGCAGCTGTCACTTATGACGGTCAAAATTTAGGTATATACCTAAATGTTGACTGTCATAAGTGAGCTGTGAGCTGTCAGTCAGCACCAAAGAAGCCATGGGGCTACTGTACATGTTCAGCAAAAGGAAAAGCCTCATTAGACAGCTGTAAAGTTTACAAGATCAACATCATTGTATTGATACGTAAACACATTTAATCTGCAGCTTTCGCTTTTAATAAATATTATCAATACCAATAAAACAACACAAATGAAATAGCAAAATGCTATCAATTTTGGCCGCTCGAAATACGTCTATATTTTCTGATTTGTCTGTACTTATTCATACGTTTCACAGCAAAGTTATCAACTGCTTAATTTACGTAATTAAAGTCAGCCAATTAATTCAAGTTAGCCCTTCCATTACCACTGGGAATCATAACTAGAACAGGATAGCAGTTTTTTTAGGCAATAAATGAAGATATATTCATTTATATTCACAGCGTTTTACAATCCGTTCAGGCTACACGCATATATATTAATTACGCTATTGGAGTGGGGATGAGTAAGGTAGAGTAGATTTAACACGTTTGCGTAGATGGAGAGTGGGAAATCACCTAAAAAATAAACCCCCTCAATATACCAAACTAGATTTTGAACCTTAACTTCCTCTTCTCTGACAAAAAAGTCTAAATGAGCCATAAACTGAATAAGCAGCTTGTATTAAAACATATTTTAATTTATATTCTGAAGATAATAAATAGATGAACTCACATTGGTGGTTGCTCGTAATAATGCTAAACTCCCGTATTAGATTGAATTGCCAGTGACAGGGAGATAAAGAGTTTCTAGTCCTGTATGGGTGTAATGTAGCTGGTTTATTCTTAATTATTTCTCATTTACACCCAAAATTGGGTATATTTCGTCTAAAATTTTACCTTCTCCTTGCCTATTAAATGGGTAGAATCAATATATGCAAACTTTCACAAAGATACTTAGAGTTAAAGCTAAATAATTAATAATTTTCTGTTAGATTAGAGGAAGTGCACCCGCTTTAGCGTGATGAGAGGATGTGGTAAACCACCCCTCAGTGTATTGTACCTTGTCCAGAATATCTTTATATATTTTTTTTTATTTAGCACCGCGTCTTACTACCCGTTCGGGTTATACGCTTTAAGTACTAATAACGCTAATGGATTAGGAATCGGAAAGGTTTATTAGAGGAAGTGAACCCGCATTTGCGTGGAGGTAGAGTGGAAAACCATTTAGGAAAAACCACCCTTAGTTCACCCGACCGAGATACGAACCTCGATCTCCCCGTCCTCAGCAGTCGAGCTCAACACGACAAGCGTGTTAGCCAACTACGCCACCGAGGCGGGTTCCAGAATATCGTTTAGTGTGTCAGTCATTAGTGTCAATTTTATTTACTTTGTAGTAATAGTTTGTAAGTCGTGTGATGGAAAGTCCCTACATTTTAAAAAACATTACAAAACTCTTAAATAATAATTCAGTAAAGTCAAATTTGTATCTATTGTTTAATGACGAGAACACAGTAATCAGTAGGTTCAAACCATATTAAGAATTATAGCACTGCGTCTTACTACCCGTTCGGAGTATACGCTTAAGTACTAATAACGCTAATGGAATTTGTAAGGTTGAATATATAGGAAGTGAGCACACATTTGTGTGAAGGAATGGTGGAAAACTGTTTAAGAAGAAACCACCCCCAGTTCACCCGACCGAGATTCGAAACTCAATCTCCCTGTCCATGGTAGTCTAGCTCAACATGAAACTAGCACGTTAGCTAACTACGCCACCGAGGTGGGTTCAAACCATATTATATTGTTTGGTAATCGCATTCAGGGTACAATATAGATAATAAAGAATAAATAAAAAATTTAATACTTTAAATTAATATAGCTTTCAAAACAAAACAAGTATACGAGTCAGATGGAACCATAGGAAAAAGACAAATATTATGTGATATCGATCAAAATTACAAATTTGACAAGTTAAGTCTGAGGGTGGGCGGGCTTTGCGAGTATTTGATGATCTACGAAGGTGGGTGTCAACTGGAAAAGTTTGGGGACAGCTGCTAGGTAGCTTTGATAGAATGGGTAGTGTGCCCATCTTTGAATGGGTATCATAGGGATAATTTTTTATTATTATAATAATAACTTGGTTAATTCTGATAATCGGTTAAAATACAATTACCTTTCTTAATTCCTAATTCTAAATAATGTTTATAATTTTATATTATAAACTGCGAATAAAAGAAATGTATCGTATTAAATGTATGTAAATAGTATATCTTAGTTCTATAACAGTCAGAGCGACCAGAACAAACACTAACCACTTAAAAAAAGTTAACAAACCTATTTTCGTGGGTAGATATTTTTGACATTCACTAGGAATCTTTAGGATATATTATTTACACATTTATTTTTTTCTGTGTATATTAATATATATCCATGTTATACAAATGTTATTATTATTATTATTATTATTAAAATATTGGTCTAGGAATTATTAAGCTATAATATTGAATAAATGTACCCACATTTGCTTGGAGATAGTGTGTGAAAAGCCATTTAAGAAAACCTTACTTGGATTCAAGTCCCAACCACGCTGCAACCGGCAAATTGGACAAGATGATTGTATTAAAGTTTAGTCCATTTGTTTAACACCAGGGGCTACAAATGATAATTGCTTCATAGCTATTTTTAATTGCAATGCAATGTTGATATCCATTTATTGAGACTAAGAAGTTTTTGATAAAGATGAATCAGGAAATGAATTCTAGCCCACTAAAAATGGAAAAAACTGTTAGAACCATTGAATGATTTTGTTTATCTAGGCAGAATATTCTGTAAAAATGGAAGGACATATGGAAAACTTGACAGATGGATGAATGCATCTTGGAGAGTAGTTGGAGTGTGTGGGCTAAAGCAAAGAATGAAGTAGTATTGATAAAAGTCAAAGATGGTAGTATATAGAATTGTGTTGACGCTTACATTGTTTTATGGATGTGAAATGTGGATTTGTCAGGAGAAACACGAGAGCAATGTGAATGCGGTTGGAATGAGACATCTAATATTTGTATATGGACAAACTCGTAAGGACAGGGTCAGTAATGAATGGGTGCTGAAGGAATACAGTTTGAAAGATAATACAATAGACCAAAGTACAATACGCGTTTTGGCATGTGTAGAGGATGAGTGTGGATTGAGTTATGAAGCAAATATATGAAAGTAGAATGTGTGGATCAAAAAGAAGAGATAGTTCATGTAAGACGTGGTTAAACATTGTAAATGAATGTGTTAAAAAGAGAAACATTAAGAGTTAAAAAAAAATAAAGAGAATTCATGACTCTGTATATGGGTGTTGTTAAAGTGAAGGAAGTATGCAAGGCTAGGTAAATGTGAAGAAAGTAAGTGAGGATGTATTAAGTACGCTATTGTTGTTTTAGTGATATGCTCGGTTTCTTGCCTACCCTGTAAGGGAACGGCATAATTATGTATGTATGTATG
The DNA here is from genome assembly GCA_902151425.1 of Timema shepardi. NCBI lineage: Eukaryota > Metazoa > Arthropoda > Insecta > Phasmatodea > Timematidae > Timema > Timema shepardi. The sequence continues at coordinate 55,267 of CABFVX010001609.1, read as the reverse complement.
TGTGTATGTATGTGTGTATGTGCGTATGTGTATTATTATTATTATTATTATTATTATTAGCACCACGTCTTACTACCCGTTCGGGTTATACGCACTTACGCTAATGTGTTATTGTGAGATGAAATGGAGGACCTACAGTTTAACGTGGAATCCGAACCACGGTGGAGGCCTGGCATTCCTCACATTCACAAGAAGTTATGTGTATGTAGTTGTGTATGTATGTATGTATGTATGTATGTATGTATGTATGTATGTATGTATAGTTTTATATCCTTTAGTGGCCAGGCTGGATTCAAGCTAGGATTGTATCTGTTCTTTTTTGTGCACTGCATTCAAGTAGCAACTCTGGCCCTAGTCTATTATGAAGGTGTCGTATTAGACCACATGACTAACGCTGTGGATCACGTTGATGATTGCTTTTTATAAAATCTTAAGGATCTCTTATCTAAATAAAATATATAGGGTTGTAAATAATGGTATTGCCAAAACACGTGGTATTATTATTTGAATGGTTCTTTGGATTTACTTTTACAACGTTTTTACCGTTAATACAAGAGCTATTAAATGTGTAATATATCGGATTGGAATGAGAGAGGGAGGGAAAATAAATCATATATCATGCAGGAAACCCCACAGATGTACTCTGAAGGTATTCAAACCGCAATCTTCTTGATAGTTGATACGAACTCCAATGTAAATCTCTCGCTAAAGACCTCCCAGCATCTGATGTAGGGAGCTGCTCTATGTTATAATACAATATAATACATCAAGTTTCCATAGCTAAGAGCTTAGGATGGTCAACCACAAGATTAAGGAGCTAATGGTTCTTTCCCTCTGGTGCTGGATAGTATATTTTCTTTTCATTTATCTTTGCATTAATCTCTGATTTAGCTGAATCTTTACCGAATCGCAACATTCCATAGAACATTAGGCTAATGGCTGGAATATTTTTGATAATATTCCAAGGGAATTGTGGTAGTCTATCAGAGGCTGGTAATATATGATGAGGAATATGAACTTTAAGAGAATGCGTAAATATTGGCTTGCAGAAAAAGGAAAAACTCCAAGGCGTTTGCCTACAGTTGAGCCGTACTAACTGAGTGGCCGCCATTTGTTTGAAAAGATAGTGCAAACTTTTGTGAATAAAGGATGTCATGTTGTCAACACAATTAACCCTCAATCCACTAATTCCAGTTTTCTTGACTGGAGCATTTTTTTCAGTCCTCACGAAGCTTAGCTGAACCCATAACAGACAATTATGGAACTGCTAGTTATCGAACCAGGAACTCTGGATTTGAAGCCAAGAACTCCAACCACTATACCACAGTTTCTAGTATAAGGGATTGTAATTGACAATTTAGGAGGGAAGGTAGTTGCTGAATGGTCCATCCTATACTCCACGACCACCACAAAATGCACTAACGATACCAAACATGTCGGTTAAAATAGAATACTATTTATACTCCTCAATATAATAATTTATAAATAAATGGAACGGGACTGAGCAAGAATATTAAAAATGGGGATATTTATTTAATACTCGTGATATATGTGAAACAGAATAATATACTCTATCAAATCCGAAAAAAATATTGGGTTATATTTACGTCAAACATTTTTCGACTCTTGGTTTTAAATTTTATGATTTTCTTTTTTAAAAACTAGAAGTCCTCACTGGTATATTTGGAAAAATAAAAAATATCAATATTGTGTCCACAAGGGTCAATACCCCGTAGTAAAATTTCGATCTCCGGTTAAAATTTTCGCCATTTTATTAGGCTATTGCATTATATTATTAAATTCCTAATTTATTAATTTTGACCAATAAAAAGGTACACTCCGTCGCATTGAAAGGAATCAACTTATAATTCACTGAGCCGGCGAGGTATGATATTCCTCCACACATGACTGCAGAATAGTTTGCCTAGCTACGCCCAACGTCTAGGTTAGAGAAGGCCATAAGTCGTTAAATTATTTCTTGACTGTTGGGAAGGAGTGATGGGGGAGGGGTTATGTCTTTTAGCGATGCCCGAATGGTTTTATTTAATAAATTAATTTTACTTTATTGTTCTGATAATGATAAAATCAATAATAATTATTTACATACTAAGTTAATTAATTATGTTTGCTCTCATTAACATACACGCTGGTATTTTTTTTAGCTATTAAAAGTTTAACCACGTCAAACGTTTTTTGGGCACTGTTGCCCACATTGATTGGTTTTACATGGTAACCTAAAGCAAGTCTCCCCTTTTCCAGAATCTTCATTACTGTTTATAGCCAATTATAAATTTATTAATGATTAATTATTATATTCCACACGTGTAACGAAAATAACAGATTAACTCTAAAAGATTTTTACTTTATTTGTAAGAAAATGAGTTTAAAAAAATTCTGTAATTTAAGAGTCCCAATTCTAATTTAAAATATTTTATATTATTTCCGGGTGGACTAAAAATAAATATTGATAAATCTCATCCATTGGACATATTTTAGTTATAAAAGTGAATTTATTTGTTTCCTCAAAGTTATTATGACCGTATATAACTTTGTGGGAGCATAGTTCAATTCCATACTTTATTTAATGTTACCATCTGTTATTTACGTTACATTTGTGGAATATAATAATTAATCACTAATAAATTTATAATTGGCTATGAACAGTAATGAAGATTCTGGAAAATGGGAGACTTGCTTTATGTTATCAAGTAAAACCAATCAATGTGGGAAAATAATTAATTAACTTAGTATGTAAATAATTATTATTGATTTTATCATTATCAGAACAATAAAGTAAAATTAATTTATTAAATCAAACCATTCGAGCATCGCTAAAAGACATAACCCCTCCCCCATCACTCCTTCCCAACAGTCAAGAATTTTTTTTACGACTTATGGCCTTCTCTAACCTAGGCGTTGGGTGTAGCTAGGCAAACTATTCTGTAGACCTGTGTGGAGGAATATCATACCTCGCGGGCTGTGAATCATAAGTTGCTACCTTTCAATATCAACGGAGTGTACATATTGACTATAGAGTCTGAAATGGTAGATCTAAGTCATTGCTGTAAAAACATTTCCCCTAAGATTTTGAATAAGAAAAAAAATGCAGAGGGACCTACTTATCTACCTTCTCTATGGAACTAGAGAATTATTGCGTTAAGACTTAAAAAGTGTCTCGTGACAACTAAAGCTCACGAAATTGTATTAATATATTTGCCAATGTCTCCGAAACTATTAGTTTTATAAATATATATTTCAAATAAAAGTTTTTTACTTTTAATAGTACTACAATTTTTCAATAATAGGTTATTTATTACCCTAAATAGTTGTTTATATAAGGGGAATAACCACTTCTGTAAAATACCAAAAAAATTATTTTCATAGGAAAATTAAAATAGCCATATATCAAATAGTTTTGGAGATGAGATAGAAAAAATGATGATTTTTTCATCATACTGGTACAGTTAAATTCATTTTGCCGGGGAAAAGACGAAGAGATTGGGGTTAGAATTCTCACAGAATATACAAAGTGTTTTTTTCCCCTCTAACTAATTGTTTTCCGATGTTTTTTCATAAATATTAAGATACATTTCTTCTTAATTTCACCTTCCTTTTTCCTTGCCCGTTGGTGTAGATATGTGGATAGCCACGTTGGTTAGAAGTTCAAGTGCAATATATGTATTTTTTTCGATTGAAAGTGTTGCAACCCTAGATGGTATGTTATCATTTCGCTTCCCTTGAAAGTCCGAGGAGCAGGTGTGTCACGCTTGTAGCCTGATTGGAACAGTGTTTGGTTCGGTTGCTATGGAGCGGGTGGTGTGTTGTGATTGGCCTACTGGCGTGACTCCACACCGTGCCGCAAACGAGGACTGATAACAAACGCTACCAGACGTTTAATAGGGGACGGCTGGAGAGGGGTTGGGAAAATTTAATTCCCCCTTCACTACTAAAAAAAATAAAAAGTGTACGTGAAGCATTTTTTTTTTGACAAGCAAGATAACATGTCATTTATTGTTTTATATGTATGCGTTTACTATGTTAAATATCAATTACATAAAAAATATCATTACCACTTATCATTGATGCTATAATGTTTGAGGTGACTTTACGTTATAATGAGTTAATTAAAAGTATACCCGCTTTGGTGGACGCATGGTATAAGGTGATACTCTTAAGGAAGACTAGAATGCCAATTACGGGGATATCGAGTTTCAAATCTAGGTTGGATGTACTAAGGATTTTTTTCACAAAATGAGTTTACACTCTCCCTCTTCGCAAATGCGGGTACACTTTAAAAACATCCTTTCTTATCCCTAAAACCATCAGTGTAACTAGTACATAGGCGTGTAACCCGAACTGGTAGTAAGATTTTGTGCTAAAAAAAATCAAACTATAGTTTCTATAATATTGTTGCCCGCTTAGCTGGTCACATGGCAGAAGGCAACACTTCCGTAATAGACTGGAATAATTGTGACCGAAAAATCGGGTTTTGAATTCCTGTTGGTTTGCTGATTATATATTTAAATAAACTGTTTTACTATATCCCTCCTCGTTAGTTTGGGTATATCTATTTTAACTCCTAGCTTGCTCATCCTTACACCATTTATTATAAGGCCCAAAAGGGTGTTTTTGAGTGGTTTTACCCAAAATAATAAACATAAGTAATATTTGGTTGAATGATTCTAACGTGGTGTCATAAAAACTGCGCGTACGTTTATATGATCGCTATTTTTTTTAATGATAGGCTCCAATATAAATAATGGCTATCAGTGAACACATATTTTATCCGTACAATTTAATAGAACTATAAGATAGAAAGATGTGTGCATTTATAGGAGTTTGGCAAAAGCTTGGATGTAAAACCAAAATGGAGGAACCACAAATCCCTTTGCGGCAAACTTTTGACTCTCCAAGGCAGTGTAGGAGCAGAACACTTCAAGGAAAGTACGAACCTCACGTAGTAAAACTAATAATTACTTTATTTTGTTTAACGAATTACGTAACTGAAAGAAATCCATCAGATTTTATTTTGTCTTATATTTTAGATATATATGATGTTAATAATAATAATAATAATAATACTTAGCACCCCGTCTTACTACCCGTTCGGGTTTTGTGCTTTAAGTACTAATTACTCTAATGGAATAGGGATTGGGAATGTTGAATTAGAGGAAGTGAACCCGCATTTGCGTGGAGGGATAGTGGAAAACCATTTAGGAAAAACTTACCCCCAGTTCACCCGACCGAGATTCGAACCTCGATCTCCCCGTCCTCAGCAGTAGAGCTCTACACGACAAGCGCGTTAGCCAACTGCGCCACCGAGGCGGGTTATATGATGTTATTTATCTATAAGTTTGTACACGATAGTCGTAACAATTAATTGTTTGCTATTTAATACTTGAACACACACTCCACGGCCTATCGTGTGATGGTGCGCGCGCATCGTGGAGGAATGATAACTAATGTCAGAAAGCTGCAGCTGGTTGTGACAACCCCTATTATATTCTGACTAGACTACGTCCCACAACACGTTCGGAATATATATATAGTTATATACTGTACAGTATATCACTACTTCTTACTACTTCTTAGGATGTTCATCCTCAGGTAGTACACTGCAACTAAATATGTTGTCTAGTAGTCAAACCAGAGGTGTAGTCACGTTCTTGATTAATTACTTATATTATTGAGGGTGACCGTGGGGACGAGTCCCGTAACAGTTCTTACTGTGTGTGCTGGACTTCAGTTGGGTTTTGCCCAGTTTTACTTTGCTCTTTTTACTCACGCAGCACACTCTAACATTTTGCTAACTTATATTATTTTGTTTGTATTTTGAACACACCTAGTTAGGCGTAACGGTTCAGTGCAAAACCATAACTTGTTTGGTAATTCGTCCTTTTACGGATTTTAGTATCTTAATTTAGATTATAGGCATGATCAACGAATTTATGGTAAGTGAAATTGAGGCTTCCTCTTTGAAAACAATCATTTAATGGCAGGAATACTGGGTTTTGTGTCTATTATAGATATACGTTAGTTCACAATACGTGTGCTGATATTTTTTAACGATTCATAAAGTAGTAGTTGAAGATCACAAATAGAAAAAAATACCCAAACTGTTTAATTGACTCCCAGATAGTCAATAGTTCTATTCAATGAACACTTCTTCCTAATGAGCTAAATGTGTAAGTTTTCTATTCCCATTATGGCCGAAAAATATATCTTAGATTAAATTTGGCCGTTCTCTTTTATAATGATAAATTATCGGCTGGGGGACTGGGTGTTGTTCCTGTTCTACAACTAAGTTAATTTGTAAGACAAGTGTTTATATAACCAGTTGTTCATAAAGTGCACGTTAAATATCCAAAACATTTTTTTTTAAATAAGCCACCATTTATTAAACACTTGGATAGTCTTGAGTTTATTTTAACGTTTCTCTCTCGCTAACTTATGTATTCATTTTATTTTGATATTCTCTAACTGATAAGTATATGCACAAATTAAACCACACTCAGTTTTGACAGTTTGGACTTGTAAGGGGTGCCCTATTTTTAATACTTGATAATAATAGGTCTATTTGAAAAATGTACCTAATAGAAAAAAATCCAATAGGTATATTACAAAAACGTAACTACTTTCTCTCCCGCTTTACTGTCCTTATTTCCTATCATTTCATACCCCCTCATTTACCCTCAAAACAAACCCCTCTAACCCCAACCACCACTTCCAAAAAACCGCGCGCATATACATATACATGTGCATACATGGGCCGTGTGCGATATTTGCATTCAAATTAGCTGGAGCTACAGTATCAAGTGAAATAATGTATGATGCTCATACTTCAAAGCGGATAATGGTCAGTGTAGCATGCAAAACGAATCCCCGATAGATAAAGACAGAATGAGGGGGTATGTACGTGCCCCCCTATACCCTTACCCAATCTCCATTATATCCTGGGGGTGGGTGAAAATCAAAAAAACTTCCCTCTTCCTCTCAACACCCTTCTGTCCCTCAAGCTTTGTGTGCAAGTTTTTCTTTGGTTGAAAAATAGACCAACTGGGGAGGTTGGTTTCATGGTTAGTGTGCATGTTATTTTTATTTGTTTTAGGTATTTAACGTGAACTTTCTGAACCAACTGATTATATCAAAGCAAAAGAATGTTTATGAGCGAGAGCTAGAGTGCTTACCAATTTTGCCGGAAAAGGGACATGGGACGGACGGCTTTATTTCTCCTCCGAAGCAGGTTCTGCTACGGAAAAGAAAAGTCCGTCAACACCAGTTGGGTTTGAACCCACAAGTATCAGATAATTATGTGAGCACTTTACCCCAAGACCAACGAGGTCGAAAAGTGTGCATATTCCGTGATCTTGTGGACAATTGGTTCAAGGCGTCATTCCCATGTTTTAGAGTAGTCTTCTGATGATGCAAAGCGTGGGATTATAATCCTTGTAGAATCTATTGGAGGTGTTTTAATTATCTAAATAGTTTCTTACACTCCTTCTATGCAAATGTGGTTAGATTACCTCTAAATTACCTCCTTCCTCATCCCTACCCCATTATAGTAATGATCATATATGCGTATAGCCTAAAATATTTATAGGACGTGGTTATAAAAAAAAATGTGTGCTTGTTCCTGAACCGGAAATTGGATATGTCAGTTTAGTTTATCCCTAACTAAAACAAATATAAGGGTTCCAGAACGAGGAGGGTAATTTTAAAGTAAATTCACCAGTATTCGTCTAAATATAGTGTTTAAAAACTATTCATGGGACAAACTCACATCATTAGATCCAAACCGTGATTTACCCGTCATTCTTTTAAGTGACCGTCAAAGTTAGCACTGATCTAAATCCACCCAATAAGACGTATTTATTAAAGGTTTCTCATTATCGTTTTATGAAAATGTCGCTGTGGTTCAGTTATTTGTCTCTATATGCTTCCTCCTAAGGTCAATAAATAAATAAATAAATATTGAGCTTAAAAGACGTGTAAATCATAATTTGAATCATCATCGCTGGGAAGCTATATTATATTAGCTCGTACCCAACCCTGTATCCTTCAAACGGTAACTACATTTTTGAACCCACTTGAGCTAGAAAGTGTTTTTAATAGTCCTTATAAAAATAAAGCCTTAAACTTTTTAGCATAACTGAGGACGTTAGTGAACTTATGTATTATTCTTTAACGGGAAATTAAACTATGTGCCTAAGAACTAACTCTTGATTCAGAAATAAAGGGGTTTAAATCCTGACTATAGCAACCGGGGCTGGATCACTCCTTTAAGGTGATTATTCAGGGAATGCAAAAAATAATCAGTGTTTTTGCAGTTTTTATATCAAAAATTTTGGTAACAATAATTAAAATATTACTTCTATACAAATATAGAGGTTAATTGTATTCACATGATGACCTCAACAATTTTTGAATATCTGTCAAGGAATTCCGGGAATTCGATTAAAACTTTTTCTCTTTATTTATAAGTTTTTTAGATATAGCTGCTAGGTTCGTGACAGTTATTCAACATACTGTTGCAGTCATCATGTGAAGAAAATTAAACTATGTTTTAGTATAGAAGCAATATTTGATAGGCCTATATTTTTCTAAAAATATTTTGTTGCTATAAATCTGTAAAAACACTAACCTCTTCTTGCATTCCCTGCATCCCCTCCTTTATGCTTTAACATCAACATTTAATATCGTTTAAGGTTAATTTTCTTGAAATATTCTCCTTAATCCTCTGTCAAAATATCAGTTCGTGTAACTTACGGGACTCTTAAATGAGCAGCAAGACCCGTAATTAAGTCTTGTACACGTGACACAAAAATTTAACTAAATGTAGTGTAAGGTTTTTCTCACATTGATTACACACACGTTTTTCCAAGATAATGTTCACACAGAAAATACCATACGATCGCTTAGGTTTTTTGAAAAAGTTACGGATTATTTGCCATTTTTAATGATTAAATCCTGATAGAGTATTTGTATAGTAAATTTACTATAAATATTTACCTAATCACCCCAAAAGACCATAAATATTATAAAGGGGCTTTTTACCCCATTTTAATTAATATTTGTTTTGATTATGTATTTTGATTTTATTATAAAAATATTCTTAAAAAAAAAGTATGCGTCTATCATACAAGAAGTTTCTACTGATAATGTGTACAGTAAAAATGGCTGAGATAGGACGTGTTCTTTTCCTTACTTGATTTATTTCAAGTTTATTTGAAGTGAATAATTGCATATGCTCCAGTAGCTCATCTAGGAATTGTTTTGGGGAATCTAATAACTTTAAAATAATAATATTTATGAAGTTCATTGATTTTAATATTGGCACAAGATTTGTAATCTTCAGGTTTATTTTGTTTGGCAAATATTGTTTATGAACGATCAGGAAGTCGGAGTTTATTAATTGACTAAAGTTTAATATTGAGTCTAGAAAAGAAAATCCTATGTAGTTTTAGGTGTTTAAACGGCACAATTCTGTACCCAGAATATACAATAAATTGTATCGTCTTTACAGAGGTTTAAACATGTGATTTGTGTGATATCAAAATAAACGACTATTGAAACGTCGATCCGTTGTTTCTATGTTACCCTCCTATCTCTGGCACGTCAGCCCCTGACCGGAGCACAGTTCCCGTACGGGTACGGTCAACAGATGGGGTACTGGTACCCTCAGAGCTACCCCGCCACGGCGGCCACAGCCGCGGCTGCGCAGATGCAAGGGCAGTTCCTCCAAGGGATGCAAGGCTACACGTATGGTCAGTTCGGATACCAGCAAGGATACATGGGGTGAGTTTTTGAAGAAGAAATCTTTCCGTCTGTTTGAGTATGGTTCAACTCTTCTAGTGTACCTTCCAATCATCCTGAAAGCTAACGAGTCAGCCTTACCTTGTTACACTATGGTATGGATTAGATTCTAGGTTCATAGTGCAATCATTTAAGGCAATGCTACCTCTCAGGATAAACAAAATCTACACTCCTTTTTTGGTGGAAGATCACAGTCTTACCTGTAATATGGTCTTCGCTATAACCCTCTTTTATAAGCTTCATCATAGTAGAAACAAGCAAAGTGAGTTTGCTCATTTTGGGATGAATGAAGTGTAAACTCCATTCATCCCAAAAGGTATCAGACTTTCCTTGAGAGATTACACTATGGTTTTGTCTTATAATTTACACCACAGTGGAAACAAGCAAGGTAAGCTCAATTGATACTTTTCCGGATAAGTGCTTTCAGGATAATGCTTTTAAAATTTGTAATATGATTTATTCAATGATTTCTTGCAACTTTTTGGCCTGATTGCACTAGAACTCAAATTTAAGTGAAGTGGCTTTGTTCAAAATGAATAATTTGGTAATCTCACGGATGTAAAAGAAGAAATCAAAGTCATGAATAGAATCAAACGCTTTTAAATTTCTTACATACACAAAATAATTCAAGAATAATAGATAATATTTGGGCTAGTTTACTTTACATTTGGTTGGCGTTTAGTTCCAAAAGGTTGTTCACTCATGTCCTAATTGTTATTAAAAAAAGTAAATGAAGCTATACTCTGATTGCTTTAAAGTTTTTTTTAATCACAGGGCTATACTAGGATGTGATTCATCCTCTTAGCCAGAACCTATACACTTCTTGTTGTAGTAATTAAAATATTAAAAGCTTTTGGTATATAAATATATATTAATACATCCATTCCATACAATATCAATTTATATATATTGTATAATGTGTGTGTGTCACTTATATTAGTTAATGACGTCTAGATTGCATGTGATGGCAATATTTTGATAATAGATATCAAACTAGATGCCTCAGTGCTGGTGTCTGTATGTTAAAAACCAAAAGGTGTTTAAATAAAATGTGTCTTCAAATATAGAAAACCTGAATAAAGCAAGTAGATCTGAGAAAGGTTTAAAAAAGTCATTGGAATTTTCATATATATATTTGCAATACTTTTGAAAATATGTAGTATAAGAGCATACCTTTGTGTTGAATATGAATTATATCTAGAATTAATGTAATCCATCGATTAACACAGAAAAATTTGTGTATATTAAAGTTCTTTTGTCAAGAATTCAATTTTAAAAGGTGAAGATTACGTTACATTTTTATTTATAGTTTTGCTTTTAAATAATGTGAACATACTTTATTTTGTATGGGAACCTATTGCTCTACCTGGTCGATATATTGTATCAATTAACCGAGTGAATTAATAGACTTACCTTGTTAAAGATACCACACATATTTGAGAGGTGGCCAGATACAAAACTGCGACTAAGGGTTCGGCCAGACTGACAAGCGTGCGAGCGAACGCGCAAGCGACTGGGTGGCCAAACTGGCGAGCGAGCGCGTAATTAGCAGACCCTAGTTCATTAGAGAAGATGTCTCTGTCAAAAACACTTGGTACATCTCTGCTCCTCAAAAATTCTTACAACAAATATTGTGTATTTATAAAAAAGTTCCTTACTACTTATTAGGTACTTACCATTCAATATATTACAAGAAATGGCCACTTCTTCCCAAAGTTTGTCTGTAAGATCCCCCTATGATGACGCAAGCAAATCTACGTAGCATCCACTTCCTTCCGTGACGTGTTTTTNAAGTAGCCAGTGACGAGACGATTCGGTAACATTGCAAATATTTTTAATGTACTGAAGTGTTTTAAAATCATATCAGCCGCACCAGTGGTGGAATGGTGCGTTACACTCGATAGCTTTTGACTGAGAGGCAGTGAACTGAATGTGATTTTTAAAACTTATTTATTGTTGTGGTTTGTTCCTACTCTCTCCAAACTAATGGTGATTCTTATTTCTAAAGGCCTACTTTGAATATAATATTGAAGTATTTTAACATATCATGTTTACATATATACATTATATTATTTATGGTTTTACCAATTAAATTAAGCCATTAATAGCAAGTGTGTTAAACCTATCACTGATAGAAAAAAGTCAAATATCATGTCAAAATGAGAAGTTTCCCAGCACTCAATGAACCAACATACAATTATATTGCCTAGCGCCTGTAAACTAGACTGTACTGGGTCGAGCGCGCGCGCTCAGTCGTTCCAGTGTGGCCACCTCCCATTACAACCAATGTGTTCTATTTTATATTTTAGTCGCTCGCTCACGCGCTCAATCTGGCCGCCCCCTAAGTAAAATTTCAACTTTCAGAAAGAAAAAAAAAACAATGCTAACATGAGCCACCCACCCAGTGGCAGATTTAGGGTCAAAGAGGCCCCAAATTCAGCTCCTTTTCTAGACCCTATCACGAGTATAATATCTGAAAATGATCTAAAATATATTTAATATTTTTAAAATAGTTTTTAAAGACATGAGTTTTGAGTAATAAGCTCATGATTCTCGTGTTTAATTATATCTAAATTTTTAAGAACTATTCTTTTCATATGAAACCAATTAAAATGATAACAATTTTACTTATAAACATTTAACAAGTGTATATATAATATTTTGTTTGGTTGTGATACTATATAGAGTTTGATTTACACCTGGGATACATACATAAACTTGATAAAAACATGCCCTAAACATAATATTGTTGACTTAGTTAAATATACCCGAAAAATTACCTGAAAATATCCTACAATATTTTTGTATTATTAAAATAAATCAATTTATGACTTTCTTTCGAGTAGTGAGGTTACTTTCCATATAAATTCTAGATTTGTTACCCCTACTCCATTAATGTATGTAATTTAAAAATATACATTATATTTTATATATATATATATACAATTTTCTCAACTCATGAATTGAAAAAATTCTACCCATTCCGATAACTGGCCTCTCCAGGCCATTTAACGAAATAGGAGAGGGGAGAATCTGATTCAAGAATTTGGAATTACATGTGCTTCTCAGTTCATGAAATGGCTATTTCCTGAGTTGGCAGCTTCAATAGGTTATAAATTCATGAACTGGAGTAGTTCTTGTCCGGTCCGGAAAATGTACAGTGCAATATAAGAATAGGTTTAAGATAATTTAACTTTTAATCGTTTAAGAATGGAAGGTTAGGTTTCAGTTATGTTAAGTTAGTTTAATATAATATCTTCATACGAGTTTCAGTTAAGCTTGTTGTAGATCTTACATTAAGTTCCAGTTCATAAAATGGGCAAGAGTTGATGCATTTTTTACCCAGTTAAATGGTCAAACAATGAAGCCAGAGTAGAAATCTACCTAATTTACGAGATGGGCAGATTCACTTAAGTGTGTAAACAAAGATATGCCTATATATGCTACATTCTTAAGTGAAACTACCCATTTCATGAACTAGGCAAATGTCTGATTACTCCTGGAACTTGCTTCTTTGCTTGATCATTTAACGAACTTGTTATTTATATGTTTTAATTCGGGGGCTCCTCGTCAGTATGTGGCCATACTTCTGTATGTGCTGTGGATATATATATAAATCACCTACACTACCGACCCTCGAATAAGGGGTGCCCCAGCTCAGAGTGCAGCCCGGTATCGGCTTCTTGAACCAACTTTGAAACTTGCCCTCCCCAGCAGGATGGGCATGCAGTTACCCGCGGCTTGGCAAGGCATACCCGGACAGCCCCAGATTCCCGCCGCCGCTCAACAGATGGCAGCAGCGGCGCAAGGGGCTGCAATACAGCAACCTGGAGGCATGATGGCTTATCCAATGCAGCAGTTCCAGGTAATTAAAGTTTAACAAGTTTTTTTATATTGTACATGATATATTTTTTTACAAAAAAAAAAGTATTTCCTTTTGGTCATGGTTTTGAATCTATTCGTAGATTGATTTTTTTATTTTTTCCTCTTTATAAGATTTTGAGATGATGGAGGGAGAAGTTTTGTACAGGATTGCTATATCGGTAGTATATTTTGGAATCTTGAGTTACGATGGTAATGTTAAGTGGTTTGTTAAGCATTTATTTATGTTATTTTTAATTTATAAATTGATATTTTGGAATATTACCTAATAAGGTAACCAGCAAAGTGAAAAATATATAACAATCGGCTAGTTTGGAAAACTCTCTCAAATGAATAACTTAGTTAAAAAGTAGATTTTAATATAATTTACATGAAATGATGATCAATCTCTTCATATGGATTTATTTAAATTTATAAACCTTTTTTTTCTCTTAACAACAGAAGCAGAAAAAGACCAATTAATTTGTTTTTTCTTAGTTTATTTTAATTTAAACGCGTGAGCCTGATTAAGGAACGCACTTTCTAAGTTTATGTTGGCTCATCATGAAATAATTAATTTTAATTAAATATCACTAGCCATAAATAATGGATATTTAAATTGAAATATACTTTGTGTTATTTTTTTATATTATTGTAACTCAAGATACAATAACCATTTAAATGTACATTTCAGGATGATTAATACAAACGTAAATTTTAATATTGCATGTCGGAAACTAAGAACTTTTAAAAAAAGTGTTTTTACAAACATTTTTTTTTATTTAACCAAAACCTAAATGCCGTGTTAACTATATTTAAATAATTTATGTCCGGAAATGTACTAATTATAGATTTTTAAATGTTTTTTTAATAAACATTAGAAATCTATTTTTACTTTTTAAGTGAATTGACTGCATGTTGGAAGTCTTATAGTATTAAATACTTATTTTGGTGTATCAATAACGTAGAGTTTGAACCACAGGACAATCCACCTATTTACTATATTAAGGGTAAAATATTAATTTTCATATGCACATTCAAAATCTAGATTAAAGAATCTACAAATTTAATGACATGATTTTTTTTTAAAGGAAGTCAACATTTTTCATATGAAATCAAGAAATGGTATATTTGAAGTTTTGTAATTGGGTTAATTTTTCTAAAATAGTTTACATAGAAAAAGACGTGATAGTTGGCACATTTCATACCATATTATATAATTTACTATACAAATAAATTACTATAATATATGAAATCTATAAATTCGTTTTTTAACCTACCGACAAACGTTTACAAATACCCAACCATATCTCAAATGAAATTAGGAGCTTAGCTATAAAATAGCATTTAAAACTTGAGATAATGCTATATTTAAATAAAACTAGTGTTTCCATATTCATGTTCTCTTCTCACACACCACATCGAGTAAATAAAATAAAATATAAATTCACAAAAAATAAAAATAATACTTGTCTACTAACTTTACTTTTACATTTTGATTATTAATTACGGAGCAATATTTTCTCTTTCAAAGATTAAAAAAAAGACATAACTATAAAGTTTCACTGTAAGTGGAATTACTAAATGAAATTCATTGATAAATTCATAAAGTAAAGAAATGTCTACGTAATACAAAGAATATTATTTTGGAAAAAACATGCGTGCATGAATGATAGCGTGAATGGTTTTATTTTATTGAGATTACACGTCCTTGTCAAAAAAATTACCAACTTTTTAATTATCTCAGAAAAAGTGTTTATAACTATTATTTTTTCATTTATTAAAACCCTATATATCCTTAACTAGAAAGCATTACCCAATACGGAAACATTTATCTTCAAAATTTAGCTAAACATAGTTTAATAGCCAATATGTTTTTAACTTTATTGATTATTTCTGCACAGACAAATTTTGTATTGTTTTTATCTAGTAACTTAACTGAATGTTGTATGACCCATTTAAGAATCAAATAGCCAAAGCTATTATTTATGCTTTCAGTGAGGATTTTTCCATCTAGATGTCATATCCTGAAAATTGAAAAATTACACATGAACACGGGAATCTCACCCAGGACCTTTGGATTAGTACGCCACTGCTATAACCACTGAGCAATCTAGGAATCGTCCCGTGCTCATGGTTATTTTTAACTCATATTTTAAGGCAGAGTCTATAATGGACGTGTAGAAATCGTCGGTTACAAATGTCCACCATAGACTCTTCCTTAAAATATGAGTGAAGAATGACCCTGAACACGGGAAGATTCCTGGATAGCTCAGTTGTCATAACATTGGCGTACTAAGCCAAAGGCCCCGGGTTCGATTCCCGTGTCCAGGTTTCAATTTTCAGAATATGACCCATTTGGTTTCAAATTGTGTAATTTTAATTTTATTTGCACTATAATGAGTGTAAATACTATAAACATATATATTTAATACCCCAGAAATACATCTCTTCAAACCAAATTAATTGTGTTAGATATTGGGTGTAAATCAATAGTGTGAGATATGCAATAACTCTTGTGACTTGACAATGATTTTTTATATCACTAGCCTAGTCAAAAGATAAATAACGTCTATAGTTTGTTAGTTTTTTTTTCAATATTCGTCTAAGTTAAGGATATTTTTCCATACTAAAAAGTTATTTTGATTTGTGCTTGAAGCTATTTCCTCACAAGGTTCGATAAACCATAATTGCGTGCGATAGTGTGTGTGTTTTTTATGTTGCATGTTTTACTATCTTATTCCTTTGTGTTGGTCATACTCTCTCTTTTTGCTCAACAATCCATTTGAAGTATTTTACAACTCAATTTGCATGTATTTGGTGAGATATTGTACCTATTTTATTGGCATGAATATTTTATTTATTACAAAATATATTCATTTACCTTCGACATTACTTTAGAAAGACTTACAAACAAATGTCTAACACCCTTATTTAAAACATTTAGTTATTCGTTATAAGCTTCTGTATGGTAATTTCATTTTAAATATTCAGTTTATATTTAAAGTTTATATAGGAGCATTTCGTTTTAAACATTCAGTGAACATTTCAAGTTTATATATGGGAATTTCATTTTAAACATTCAGTTTACATTTCAAGTTTATGTAGGTGCATTTTATTTTAAGCATTCAGTTTACATTTCAAGTTTATATAGGGGAATTTCATTTTAAACATTCAGTTTACATTTCAAGTTTATGTAGGTGCATTTTATTTTAAACATTCAGTTTATATTTCAAGTTTATATAGGGGAATTCTATTTTAAACATTCAGTTTACATTTCAAGTTTATATAGGGGAATTTCATTTTAAACATTCAGTTTACATTTCAAGTTTATGTAGGGGAATTTTATTTTAAGCATTCAGTTTTATATTTCAAGTTTATGTAGAGGCGTTTTATTTTAAACATTCAGTTTACATTTAAAGTTTATACAGGGGCATTCCATTTTAAACATCCAACCTACATTTCAAGTATCTGTAGGGGCATTTTATTTTTAATACTCTGTTTATATACATTTAAATACAACATTTTAACTAGAAATCCATTTAAAAAAAATAATTTTACTTTTTATGTAATGTACAAATGAATTTTTTCTATGGTGTATAAAAACTCATTTATAAGAGTTTCCGAGCTTGTAATTTTTAATTTTTGGAATAGTATTAGGAAGTAGATAAAATACTAAATTATTGAAGACGTTCCAATTTGTTTGGTAAAGAGAGTGTCAAATAATGACAGCTATTTTGAGTTTTGTCTCTTGCTCAGTAGATATTTGTATCAATTTTCGATAATAGAGAGACTTAAACGGCCTAGCCTACTTCCCGGTCGTGGCCATTCTAACCCCACATCATTCTCGTAGCACTTCCATTCATGATTATTTCTAAGGCTGGGGTGGAATCATTCATCTCCAATAATCTTAGTTTTTTTGTAAATTGCCCTGTGACAATAAGTGTCACAGAAAACACCCCGATTTTATAAATCATTTGTTTTCCAAATGCAACAATATTAAAAAAGAAATTAAATAGCTTTGTGGAGTCAGCTATGTAGGCTATTTATGGACACATTTTTTGAAATGCAGAAATTTATTTAAATCGTATTTCTCTTAGGTTTGAACCCTCACCACTACATTTTTTTAATTTAACAACAACTTTTTACAGGAATTGTACTCGTGCTAAATAAGTCATCATAAAAACCAGTGGCTTTTAAAATACATATTAAAACTAAATCTCATTTCACTGTCGATTAACTGAAATATTGGATTCAAGACACCGAAACATATGATCTACAAAACGTCTGCTTAGCAGCTGTCACTTCTTACGGTCAAAATGTAGGTATATACTTAAATGTTGACTGTTAGAAGTGAGCTGTGAGCTGTCAGTCAGCATCAAAGAAGCCACGGGGCTACTTTAGTAAGCCAAATGACATAACACAATATGGCATATGGTTCGGCTTGTATAACCTACCTAAGTTAGGTTCTATCCGTGGGGTGTAGATAGCTAGGTCTATAATTGGACATAATATTTTCTGTCATTAATAAAAAAAATATTTAGCACCGCGTCTTACTACCCGTTCGGTTTATATGCATTAAGTACTAATTAGACTAATGGATTAGGAATTGGGAAGGTTGAATTAGAGGAAGTGAACCCGCATTTGCGTGGAGGGAGAGTGGAAAACCATTCAGCAGTCGAGAAGCTCAACACGACAAGCGCGTTAGCCAACTACGCCACCAAGGAGGTTAAGATATATAAGAAAAGAGAAACGTTTATTTTTATC
The DNA here is from genome assembly GCA_902151425.1 of Timema shepardi. Lineage (NCBI taxonomy): Eukaryota > Metazoa > Arthropoda > Insecta > Phasmatodea > Timematidae > Timema > Timema shepardi. The sequence goes on along the minus strand of CABFVX010001609.1, from coordinate 36,826 downwards.
ATGACCGTTACACCATTATTTAAAAATCAAAAACTTAATCAGCTGGATGTATCATTTTTATAATGATAGGTAAAAATTTGATTATTTGCACTAACATTCTTTATAAACGTTTCACGGGATACTCATCACTAAAGTATCATTTATTCGTATGATCCATGCATTAGAAGTGTCTAATTACTTATAGAATTAGTTGTTATTTATATAATCTAGGCTTAGGATCAAGTGTCACTATTGACAATAAATTAATTAAACTTTAATCCTTAGGTAAATAAATTTAGGATACCTGCTTTAGTGGTCTTATGGTCTAAGGGCGCCATTCTCACAATAGACTAAATTGCCAATAATGGGAGAGATCGTGGCTCAAAACCCATTTATGTGTACTCATGATGGTTTCTCACTCTACTGCCATGATAATGCGGGTATACGTCCTCAAAATTTATCTCTAAAACATTAACGTAATTGGTTCATTTACTTAAAGCCCTAAAGTGTGGTAAGACGCAGTGTTGGTAAAACCTGAGCTTTATATTTTCCATGAAAATGTACCTATATTTTCTTTATTTAAGACCAGTAAAATAATTTAAAAAAAACCCTACTCTGTTAACATTCAATTTAATCAGGATAAAATCAGCAGTCAGAGGAAAAAACTACATCTACGCGGACACCCACAAGGCATTCACTGTTATTTATTAAATCTTGATGATCTTAGAGAGCCGTATTTCACTAATAGCTTTTCTACTTAGTCAAGATAGGAGTATAGATAACACGAGAAAAGGGCCATATTTTTAATTTTTTTTATCGAAAACAATTCTCGACAAAATTCAAAAACTGTTGTTATTGGCATGCGCAGATAACTAAATTCCCTGTTTTTACTGTAGATATATATATATATATGCCGCCTTGCTCTAGTTTTTAAATTTTACATAGCAAAACATTATTTTTTTGGCCAAAATAAATAAAATATTGCTTCATTAGAAACCTAAGAGTTTAATTTTCTTTATATGATGATATCGAAAATTATTGAAGATCCGACACCTCAGCTCAGTCGGTAGCATATCTGCCTACTGAGCTAAGGCTTGCGAGTTTGATTCCCGGTCTGGCCGAAAAATGCATCATTGATTAAATATGAGCCTACACTTTCACGTTGATAAATTAACGGCTGGGGACTGAATGTTATGGATGTTGGATTATGAAAATATATTGTTTGAATAAAAACCTAGCTCAGACTACAGTTTGGAAACAATAATCGATGGAAAAAAATATCAAGAATTCTTGAATATTTGGCGAGAGAATAAAGAATTTAGGGAAATAATGAAGACATATGGAGTTGAGATTTTAAGTGAATATAAATAGAGGGAACCTATGAGTTCAAATAATAATTTGATCTTCTATAAATATATAAGTTAAAGGAAAATTGTGAGATCAAATATGAAGTTGAGCCTCTATGAAAATATTACTAGAGGAAAACTGTGAAGTCAAATCTAAAGTTGAGACTCTAGGAGAATATAACTATATTAAAATTGTGAAGTCAAATCTAAAGTTGAGCCTCTATAAGAATATAACTAGAGGAAAATTGTGAAGTCAAATCTAAAGTTGATCCTCTAGGAGAATATAACTATATTAAAATTGTGAAGTCAAATCTAAAGTTGAACCTTTAGGAGAATATAACTAGAGGAAAATTGTGAAGTCAAATCTAAAGTTGAGACTCTAGGAGAGTATAAACTAGCAGGAGATTGTAAGTCAAAATATGAAGTTGAATCTCTAGGATGTTGTAGGCTGAAAGAAAACTTATAAGAGTAATATATGAGACCTAGCCCCCAGGAAAACTTATTTTCTTAGAGAGAAACTAAGGATTAATCATGAAACAAAAATAATACTCTGCTTTGTGTACATTACCTTTAGAGTCAAAATTTGTGGGTGTGCGTGCATGTTTTATTTTAAGTAAATGGTTTACTTGAACGTTTTTTCTCAAGTAGTTCATCATCAGAAAATTTATAAAATAAACCCTATATTTCTCCCAAACGAAAATGACTGCTTGCTATATTATGTTCCCTCGGTTAAAGATTTAACTTTCTGATAGGCCTCTTCAATACTGATCACATTATATTCAATATTGTTGAGATTTTTATTCAATCAACGCCTATATACCACATTTAAATTATTCAGGTTCAAATCCCGTAGGGATAGAAACATTAGTCTTACTTGTGTCTACAAATACAGGACAGAATAAGAGTGATTAAAGGTAATTTAAATGTCAATTCTAGCCGAAACCGTAAACACGATCACTGGGTATCCACATAATCGGTGTTATCGGGGCTAAACTACTTTAAAAATACATTTAAACATTACAGAATTGTTTTAAAACAAATTTAAAGTATATTTATTTAGCACCGCGTCTCACTACCCGTTCAGGTTATACGCTTTAAGTACTAATTACTCTAATGGATTAGGAACTGGGAAGGTTGAATTAGAGGAAGTGAACCCGCATTTGCGTGGATCAGTTCACCCGACCGAGATTCGAACCTCGATCTCCCCGTCCACAGCAGTCGAGCTCAACACGACAAGCGCGTTAGCCAACTACGCCCCTGAGGCGGGTAATTTAAGTATACTGTTTTTAAAATTGTCATCTAGAAACAAGAATTGAACTCTTTTCTTTTAATTTAGCACACCAATGATTTGCCATGCTTATCTTACCAGGTTATTTCCGTGACAAAGTTACCACATGTCTCATTATTCATGATTACTCTAGTTAACTGACGATTTCACAAGCCCATCTACACTACGCTATAGGCCATTTCCATAGACTGAGTACGTGTTGAGTGTAGCGCTGTTTTAAATACAAGACTACACACACATAGACCACAATTAAACGGGCCAATTTCACATACGAAACTGGCCCATTTCATTCCAGTTTAGGTATGTGTGGTCTCTTATTAATGTAGCGGTGCACTTTAGGCATAACCAGTCTGACTATGAGAATGGCCCATGACTGAAAGTAATATGTATGATAATAGCCATGAAATCGACCTAAAAAACTCAATTATAAAACATTTTCGTGTTATGAAGTTAGAATTCCCGTTTCAACTCACATAGCCATGTATCATTAAAAAAAATCGATAATTTTGTTGAATAAGATATAATATAATAAATATTATAATCAATAAATTATTGAAATGTTGGTAGAGCATGCCAAAGTAAATATTTTCATATTTAATGGCAGTCTCTTTTTTGTTTTCATATTTTGCATCTTACTACCCTTCCGGGCTTCCTTTATATACTTTCTGTTAAGGTGTGAATGAAAGAATGCCTAGTAAAATTCGACCAAATTATCTTGAAGGAAAATGGTAGAACCTTTTAATTTACTTAATCGGGATTCGAATCCTTATCTCTCCGCTAAAAGAAAACGATCTAGATGAGAGTGAAATCTTTGACCATATTACCACTAGTCCGGGTACGTGTTTTAGGTTTGTGATTTATAAAAAATAAATTAATTGATATTTTAGTTTGAGGTAATTCCGCTAGTTAATATGTATCCCTCTTTCTTTCTAAAACTGAACAGAATTACAAGGGTCCACTACATTTTATTGGGTAATTCCTATATTCGTTCAGATACTCTATGAAAAAGACATGTCAGCTCAAACACTGGCGTCATAAAAAAGATCAAACAAAATCACATGTCAAGTTAAGCTCCAACACCATCGTAATTTTTTTTTTAACTAAAAATTTTATCTTTCTTTCTTTCAGGCACAGTGATATGCATATGCTAAGTTACTACCGGAGAAGTGCTCCCAACATTCCAAGCGCTTAATACAAGTGATACTTGAATATATTCATTCGGTCGAGTAATCTGAAGAAGAATACTTTGTAAATGATCATGTAAAGAAACACTGACATAAACGCTTATTCACTTTAGAAATAGAAACATATATACATCGAGAATAGTTTATATCATACGTAATGTTGATGAACATAGTAACATCTTATTTGTGTGATGCTATGAGCTTTCATTATTTTTACCTGAAACAAAAAAAAAGGGTTATATATTTTGAAAATAAATCCGTACATTTTTTATTATAAAATAAATTATATACAAAATGTGCCAACTAGTCATGCCGTATGACCATTAGTGCAAATAAAATTAAGATTACATTTGAAAGGGAGTGAGGAATTTATTTTTACCAAATAGTTAATTTTTTTAATGTTGATATTGACATACGTGCAAACATATGGTGTAACCTTCTCTCGCAACTGACGGGACATACAAAACATATTTTATTCCATCCATTTTTTGTCTGAGTCGTGCAAAAGAAATTAACTTAAAAAAAGAAGTGTGGCTAAGGTTAATAATACAAAAAAAACAAAAAAAACAGCATATGTCATATTTTTGTGTGTGTAAAATGATGTTTATGATATCACTAGAAGATAATTTACTATATGAAATAAATATTGAAAAAAGAACTTATAGAAAACGCACTTGTTCTAAGCAATTTCGTCACTATCATGGCTGTAAAATATCAGTATTCGAACGAAGTTAATTCGGAGTAAATTTATGATAGAAAATAATTCGTAAAAGTTTGATATGTTAATCAAATATATTACATTTTTAAAAAAGAAAAATTTAATTGCATTAATTACATTACCTATGGGTTTTATATCACTATAGTAGTGTGGTTGACTAATTACTTAAGAATACAGTATAAATAAATACTATTTTGATGTGCATATGACAATTATGGAAAATAATTTGAGGTTTATGTTACTAAAATGGTTATTTATATTCTATAATCATAAGAAAATAATTTAATTAGGGTGAATAATGGCCCCTGACATTTATCAGTGAGATATTTTGATAGTTTTATATTCGGCGGCACTTGAATTTAAGCATTATTTCGTTGTTCTATGAATTGAGATCATTAAAATAGCAAGTTTAGATGATCTAATATCAAAATACTAAATATCAAGATCAAATTATGTCTCACCATATTTAATATTTTAATTTATATTGGGGTTTATACATAATATTATTAATAAATATGTGTTTCCAACTTTAAAAAGACTAGTAAAATTACAAACCTTAAAAAGATTATGGCAGTTGATAAATTTGGCATAAGCAAATGCTGCATTTGACTCACTATGTTCACAAGTTTGCATCCATTTTGTCTTTACTTTAATTCTCAGAAATTATTTTAGAATTCTAGAAATATTAAAAGTAAATACTCATTATATAATTTAATAACAATATTGTTTTAATTGAAGACCAGCCGTTAAACAAGCTTATATATGTAAACTTATATATATATATGTAAACTTATATATATAAACTTATATATATATATATACCAATAGTAACTATTCACTTAATTAACAATACAAACTAATATATACCCTTTATTTTCCTTGATGAGTTGAGAGCTTATCTTTATTGATTCCACCTTTTAGGATAAACGGGGTGTACCAATGTGTATGCAAATTTCATTATGAATTGTGAAACTGTCCGTCTTTGGTCTTGTGGTTATAAACCCGGAGTATTAATCTGGAGGCAACGGGACCATTGATTTTTAAAATTGGGAGTAAATTATTATAAAATATCTTTTCAGAAGAATCCCGAATATAAACCAATTTAAATAATCCAGCTTACATGTGAAAGGGGAATGTTTTGAATTGTACAAGTAATCTCATTAAGAGAAGGTAGACGATATCAATTTGATATGGTAATATCATCTTTAATGCAGGTGTAGGTAGTCAAAACCCAAGTTTCCTGACACTAACATGACTTGCTGACAGATCTCCTAAATCTGGTGGTTGTCAATGCTCCCACAGAGAGAATTGTACAATATCAAGCTGCACGATATCTTTAAAAAACCGTCACGGATACACACTATCGCCAGATATACGTGGAGATGCATTGGACCTGATGTGGGCAGCCCTGTTAACAATCACCACAAGTGGCGAATTGGTCATAAAAGTGTGGCGAGTTTTAATTTGCCAGCTCCCACAGTAAAATACACTTTTTCCTGACAGTGTGTGCTGGTTGTAACTTATAACAAAAGGATAGTTAAATTTTGCACTAAATTGTCTTATAATTTCAATTTGAACGTTTTTCATTGTTTGCATCCAGCAGTTGTATCTGAGCAGTCTTAGTCAAAGTGCATATCTCTTGCATAAACTTGTTCAAAAAGTGTGTGTTTTGTTTTAAATATTCGATTGAGCAACCTAATTTTTAAAATTTTAACATGAAGTGGCGAATTTCACCTCTCTCTCTTTACAAACCTGTGTTTACTTTGGAAAATATGTCACTCATTTCTGCATTAGATAATATTTATATCAAATTCTGCGGCAATCAGCATTGAAGATATTCACACACCCATGTGGTGGTGGTTAGTGCAGTGATAGTTAAATGGAACATACACACTGATTTTGGTAGGAATGGCTTTCTGAAGGCCCTTTTTCCTAGTAAAGTGCTGCTATACAGTAAGATTGTGGTAAGAAAAGAGGCCTTTGAGAAGGCGTGCATTTCCTACTAGAATCAGTGTTTGTTATATCTACTGATCTAGTGGAACTGATATCTGACAGACAGGAGACCTTACGGGCAGATAAGGGTTCACGGTTATGGTTAGACGCTACATGCCAAGTTTGACTGCTGCACGTATCACCTGTGTTCCATTATTATATCTCACCATTAATTTTTATGGACTTTAAACTTATTGGAATTATGAAATTAAATAATGTTAAGTTTCCTCTAGTTCTTATATAATCTTTATAATTTACAATCTTTAAGCTTTATTCTTCCATAAATCCGTGATAAAGTATATTTACTGTCCTTATGCTTATTTCTGTCCTTTAGTGATGTCAGAAGTAATGTATCCTCCCCTTGGTGCATAAATTTACCATAAATTGACCATTTCTATAGAATTATCAGATACCAGAATATAAATTCAGTTAGTTAGGATTCTTCTGAAGGGATTAAGGTACACTTAATTTGAAAGATAGTTAGCTTTCGTCGACGGACAGCACTATGGTCTTTGCTGAAAAGCTACAAACGTGTGGAACCAAGTAGACGAGCTTACTATCTTTCGGAGTAAATGAAGGGTAGGTACAGTGATGTGTCAAGGGCAAATCATGTGCTAGAAATTTTGCGATGATTTTTGGAGGTGTATAAAAATAATAAGCAAAGAAATTTATGGGGTATGATAATTTTAGTGTCTTTCAAAAATTACCACTAAAAATAACTTAAAATATCCAAAAACTTCATTGAATACAGTATTGAGAGTCTTACGGGGTTTACTCTCAGTGGCATTTTGGAAACACATATTTTGGACCATGAATGCATGCAATCACCAGTTTCAAGAATAAATGTGTGTTTTTTTAAAGTACCACTAATTTAATAACAGGTTATTCTTGAATCATAGAAATTATTTTTTGTGTTTTAGCTCTGAAATGCTTTTAATCATCCTTCCCATTTGATAAGTAATTTTATATTGTAATACTTACTTTCAATCGCTTATACATAGCCTTGTAGCCTCAAACCTAGTATTGGGTTTAATGTTCTAGTTCTCTTTCCAATTAAAGCGTATCCATTAAATTGTAAGAAAGTAATCACCGCAAGCTAAGTTAAGAATTTCTTCAGACGGAGATATATCGTGATATATACGTATGTGCCAGCAGGGAGATCTGTTTAAAACAAACGCTCTTAAGACTAGGAATATGATCATGCATAGAAAACATTGTGGCCTTAAGTTTAAAGATTTTGGTACACAACATAAATATTTTGTAGGGCTAATGATTTCGAATATCAAGAAACAGTTTATTTTAACGAGCAATGATGATACTAAAATTGATGTTGGAAAATTAAAAATTTTGGAAATTTGTGCTATTACTCGGTCAGTAAGTTGTTAACATATCACCTGTTATCAAGATATATAAGTTCAGAATATACAAAACAATATTTTTACGGATAATTATTTATGGTTAAAAACACATGTTATATATGACACGAATAAATTTAGGGTATATGAAAATAAGGTACATAAGAACACAATAAGTCCCAAAATAAAGATATTGAAATTAAGATCTTGAAGACTTGAGAAGACTATGAGCTACAAATCCTCCAACTATTACAAGAAATATTTAGGGTAGTCAAATTTTCCAGGTTACTGTGGGCAGGACATATAGAGTGAATGGAATAAACTAGATCCACATTCAAGGTATTTACTGGCTAACCCAATGGAAAGAGACCATTAGGAAGACCTAGGCACAGATAGGAGCATACAATTATAATGGACCTGAAAGAGATAGGATGTAACTATGAGGTCCTAGATAGAACTAATTAAAGATAGGGATGGGGTGTAATGAGGTAGATTGGATAGAAATAGCTCTAGATAGGGATAGGTGGTGAATTGAAAAGAACTAGCTCGAGATAGGACTAGGTAGAATACTTTTGTAAGTGTTGCAATATACATTCGAGTTTATAATGCCCTAATGTAAGTAGGTTAAGTATAGGCTTACATATATTCGAGTATTTTATAAGGGTATACGTTCCTGAAAACACCAAAAGAAACAATGAATGTAGCACGAAACATTTACGATCCTTAATATATATATATATTATATTTTGTGCTTCTTAGTGTGCGTTTTCCAACCACCAAAACTAGGTTAAGATGAAAAGTGTAATTTTATAAGATCTTAAAATATTCCTCAAAAAGCAAACCTACTTTTAAAATACAATTTAGTGTAGACTTATAATATTGTTTTTTCGTCAAATATTAATGTATAATTTAAATTTGAAACTTAATGCAATTTGTTTACATCGGGGCCAGATTTATTTAGTGTATTTATTTGAGTACCAGATGCTTACTCGTGGCATGTTTAATTCGTACCATTACTTTATTAGCAGCCTAACTATTTTAGTTTGGTACTCGGATATTTGTGTTTATTTTTGGATAATTACTATGGTCAGTATTTATTAACTTAATTCTAGATTTATAAAAATTAAAAATATCTATTTCTTAACAGGATACCCTTGAATTGGTTTCTTAAAATATGAAATTTGCACTTTAGCATGATACAAACTAGTTTATTATAATACGTGAACACATAAATATTATATTATCTAAATTGTAAAATTACACCTAGACATAGGAATCAAACCCAGGATGTTGTCTCCCATGTTCAGCTATATTTTTCTGATTTAAGGAATATGATATTTAGATGCGACTATAACCGTAACTAACAATTAATATAATAGTTTGTTTAGCTAATACAACAAAAATATTAGTGTTTATTTTTTATGCGAACTAGTCTGCTAAGGATATTAAGAAATTCTTGTCTGGTTTCAAATAGTCATTGTTTTCAAATGATGAAGTTAGGACTCAGTTTAGTAAAAAAGATCTAAATATATTTCAGATCTAAATATATGTCAAAATGAAATATCAATGATTCACATTGAAATTCATATAACATATATTTATCTTGGCAGAGCGTAAATAGAATGCAGCTGGTTGCAAGCTATAAATTATTATTTTACTAGAACGCAATTATTATTCTACTAAGACATTGATATTTATGGCCTGAATTAAGGGGAAAGTTTGAGTATCCTCATTTCAGAAGAAGTGTGTCAGCCTTAATGTGAGTTGAGGATTGGAAAATCAAAATGATTAATCATTTATGGCCTCACTTTCTTCTTCTTCTTAGTTTATCTGACTGAGATTTGAACCTTGACTTCCTATCGTCTCTAATTAAGTAACTTACGAGTCTGACGTCCTAGACCATATGATAACTAACACCAGCGACTATCCTAGCTAGCTTAGGACAATTCTAGGTGATCAGATGCAATTGTTGAGGAAAATTATCTTGAGAAAGGACAACCCATCACATTTTGGTGCCAAATTAATTGGCTTGAAACGTAAATGTATGAGGATGGAATATCTTAATTAATTTTAAATTAAAGCTTCACACTACATGTGGATATAATATTGAAACGTATTCATTTTGCTACGAGGCTAATTTTGCCTCAAATTATCTAGTAGGCCTACCTGACAATGATCAAGCCATATAAATTGGCAATCAATTTATATGTGTTAGTTATTAATGTGTGAATCTTTTTATAAATAAAATAACTCCAATTTCCAATAACTAAATTCATTCTTAGTATAGTTGAAATTAATTTAAGTTTGCCATTGGCTGGGATTTATTTTAGTTTATTTAGTCCCCTATTATGTTATATTTATTTAAACGTTTTTATTAGCGAGTATTAGTTAGAAAACTGTTTATACATTATGAATATAGTTTATCTTTTCATAACATATGCTTATTTTTATTTTAAATAAATGTATGAAGCATTTATATATACATTAATTAAAATTTTTGAGCAAAAGTGTTAAGAGATTTAGTTGCCTTACATCCCATGTCTATATAATAATGTTTAATACAATCTATTATATATTCAAGTTGAACAAAAAAATGTTCTTTAGTGTACTTTCATTTAATTGTACCATTTTAAATTTTCAAAATAAAAAATATTAAACCCACATAGTAAATATGGTTACATTCTAAGAATTATTATTCATAGAAGTAATATTAATTTAAATCTTAGAATTTAGTTCAAATACTGATTTATGGCTTGACTTTTATAGTTAAATTGTCCCAAAATAGGCATTTTTTCTATCCCTTTAACAAACAATGAATAGTTATTGAAAATATTTGAATTTTGAAAGAATCTTTATTATTAGAATAGACAACCCTCTTTACTTAATTGCTATTTAATCTATCTTGAAATCCCTCTTCCAATAATAATAACAATTTAGGATTTTACCAACATTTTATAAAATTATACTCTATAATTTTAACAATAACACAATATTTAGGCTTGTGAAGTTTGAATGTTATTATTACATCTGATCGACTAATTATAAAACGCCTCTCTCATTAATAAGTAATCACTATCATAACATTCGTGCCATATGTAGTAAAGTGATAAACATACTCGAAAAAATGTTTATATTAAACAATTAAAATAACGAGGCTACAAGGTTTTGTATACAGTTAAAATATTTTGAAAATTATTTACAAGTTTTTAAAATCAAATACCCAAAAACAATATATCAAACAACTAAAAATATTAATTACTAGTTTTTTTATGTGATAGAATTAATTATAGTTTTGATCAAAGAAGATAATCATTATAATTAACAAAATATTTTTGTACTAAACAAATAGTTATAATAGTTGAATGAAAATATATTTTCATCGCACAACTGAATCAATTGGTATATATGAAATACTATAAAAGTAGAATTTTGGTTACATTTATCTGTTGTACCTTGATCATAGTATAAAACTATTTTACTATGGGAATTAATTTTTTTCAAAATTATTTGTTTTAAAATTCAAATTCAAAAATAAAAGCTAAAATGTCTAGATACTGAATTTTGTTGCTACCCAAAGTACTTTTAGGTTTTTTTATAAGAAATTTGAGAATAGTTGAATTAAAACTTTATATATATTTGTGCCTATAGGTATTCCCTCTTTCACCTAGTTTCAATTATTTTTTTAAAATTCATAACTATTCCAAAAATAAGTTGTCTTGTGGAAGGGAGTGTGTGTATTATTATGTTAGCTTAGTTGATCAATTAGTACTGTTTTCTCTCTCTCTCTCTCTTTCGCTCTCTTTGGTCCGCTGTGGGTGTCAAACAGTTAGCTGACGAGGACTGGCTAGCCCCTAGCTTGCTAGTTTGATGGTAAGAACGCAGCACTTCAACGAGAATTAAAAAAATAAAACTTAAAAAAAAAATCAACAAAAAAAAAATCGACCACCTTCTCCTCCCGCGAACCAACTAAATTGTGCGCATACGCGGGGGCGCCACGTGACGTCATCCAGACACCATTCAACAAACTACTCACGAGAAACGAACATTATTGCATGTTAATGTTAACAAGAAAAATTTAAAAAAATAACAAAAACTGTTTATATAGAACAATGTGCACATTTAAATAGGAGCTTACTCAAGTGTAATGTTATATATATTGCAAAATATGTATAAGCGTATGATAAATCCGATAAGTTTTGCAAAATAATATGAAGATAAAGCATCTTTAAGACTTTTGCAGCGATAGAAACGAAGTGGTAACGTTGTTCGTCAACCGTTTCTTTTCCAACTATGAACGTGACGAAAGGAATATCGGAACAGGTGAATGACATGTGCTTGTTTATACTCTTTGAAGAAAGTAGGAAGGGTAAACGAAATTAACTATATACATATAGTTTAGGTAAAATTATATGGAATGTGTAAGTATAGAAAGTTAATGTATAAAAAAAATACATATATGTTTGGGGCTTATTTTCATAGTAACGGAACGATGTGAACAAAGCGGTTCATATCTAGTTGTTAAATATGAATAAATTGAAACTAAAGTATGAAGGGTGTCGTCCCTTTATGATGTACAAAGTTCAGTGTAGCTAGGTGAAGTTAAAATGAAGATTATAAATATATCCAAAGTAGTTGATAGTCTAAACACGCCCTAGGGAAAATAAACGAAGTTTTAAAAAATGTAGGAAGGTACAAACCCTTTGTAAGGAGTTTGGCTGTTGGTGATATATGCATATATATATATATATAATAAACACACAAAAATACCAAAAAATAGATGAAGTAAACTAAAGAGTAGTGATTAGTAGATTAGATTTTAAATGTAGAGCTATGTAACCCAAACTGTTCTAACTGTATCCGCCATGACAACAAAAATAATATATATATACATACAAGCTGCACCTTCTGATATGCCAAGTTTCAAAGGGGATTTCAAAATAAAATAAAAAGACTACTCGCGTTTATAAAAAAGAAATTAAGAGTTAAATAGAAATATTATATCGGGCATAAAGTTAGTAGATACAAATTAGAGTTAACTTAGTGTTGTTATATACATATATAGAATGCCGTTTATATAAAATTCAAAGTTAAAAAAGTAGTGAGGAAAATAAGTAAATTAGTTATTAGTATATGTAGCTTATTGGAATGGCTTGTATATAATATAAAAAGTATAAAACGTAAGGTTGGCAGGGGGCATGTTCCCTATTCCCTTATGGTTTGAAACTTGGCATCCCGGCAAACCGAAGGAATAATGTAGTGTTATCTACAGTATGCATTCAGTCAAACCTCTGGCCACGCCCCCTATCCCTACCCATACCCTTAAACATCTCTTATACCCCTTCCAAAATATTCTCCCTCTTTTCCCCTTCCCGAAATCCCAACAACTTGGAACATTCCAAATGTGTTATTTAGTTTTTAGGGAAATCAAAAGAACAAGCGATATTTAGGTATTACAAGGTATTTAAAAAAATACATTAGTGATATTTAAAAGTGTTTGAGTAGCTGTTCTCATTGATGTAAACTGATTCAGCCGATTTAAATTTAATCTATTATTTAAGGTGATTTAATTCTAGGCCCCAGAGATAAACGATTCAAAATTGTATATGTTGTTTAGCTTATAATTTAAATAATTGTTATTATTGTAGTGAAAAATTTATTTCGATTTAAGATTAGAAATATTTTAAACCTATAATAAACATAGTATTTAAGGCAAGATATGAAACTGGCTTAAAGTTAGGTTTTTTAAATTCTCAAACCAGTTTCATCTCAGACCTGGAAGCCTTTTGTTTGGCAACAATGCCCTGCTTTTGGCCCATTAAAAGTATTATAATTTATAAATGGTCCTTTTAAAAACACCAGGTTTCAATTATAGATGACTATCATATCTAACAATGCGTCAGATATTTATTTGTATATTATATATATGAAAAACAGTTTTGTCAAAATGTTTAATTGATTAATCTTCTACGGTTTGATACATTTGCAAAATAGCTATTTTATAATGGTTATCTCTAATTTATTTCCTATTTTATAATAAATAAATATTTTTGTTAGATATTTTGAGAGAAATGGAAATGTTTTAAATTTGAATTCAGAAAATCTTTGAACATTTTTTAAAGACCGTATTGTTAATACGCAAAATAAAAAATACTCACAAAAAATTAAACTCAGAATGTTAAGAATAAAAAAAATCGATATTTTTTGAAAGTCAATGTATTGCGGTTTTGATAATTGGCCGGAGTGCACCCTCCCCCTTGCCCAAAAATGCAAGCCCTCCCTCAATGTTACCCCCATCCCTCTCAGCTACAAAGTGGTTAGGGGCGGTTGGATAGCTTACAAGTATGCTGATTTGTTTTCAAGAAATCGATGTGGGAAAAAATATGTACTGTTCCAAAAGAAAATCAAAAACAAATATTTTACTTAGTGAAAAAATTGTACATGTTATAGCAAAACAATTATTACCTGTTGTTAAAGTTAAGACACATATTAAATTTTAATTTCATGAAATGAAGTACATTTTTGATTTGGAGTTTTATAAAATGTGCAAAATTAATTATAATTTTAAAATATGTATTTGACAATTTTAAATATATTTGAGGATCAAATTTAGTCTTGGAAATTTAAGATGTACCCATAAAAACTTGAGGTATCATATAAGGAAAGTGAAAGCCTAGTAGATATTATTAATTTATTTCAATATTGTTAGTACAAAATTGTTTTTATAAAATTTTTGATAACATGGCAATCACACATAATGTACTTTAAATTTTTCAAAAGACAGATTCACTCCCCTAATTTGTCACCAACACAAATAATTGATAAAGAAATATTTGAAATGTTGGCATACTAACTTATTCAACTAATAAAATATTTGTTTTTGAAAATAGTATTTTGTGATTCCAGTAAGAAGTTTGTAAAATAGAGCCAAAACAGCATATAATTATTTTTTTTCCTGCTGACAGATGAAGTGTTGTGTAGCCTAAGCCAATATGAAATATACATTTATAGCCTAAACGTGATGCTATGATTAGTGGAAGAAAAACATTTTATACTTTGTGAATGGAGTGCACGTTTTGATACAAGAAACAATTTAAAAAAAGAATGTAAAAAACGCCACAAATATAGAAGTATGATATTATTACTAACTTGATACCACACATCCTGTGAATCGCTATTGTTGCACTGTTTGGATTTGGCACAGGGTTATGTGGAGTTTGGAGCACATACCCAACCGAATATAATAGGTAGCCTTTCCTAGCCATAATATAAGAGTGAATTTATTATGTAAACAGGTTTATATTTTATCCTTACCATTGCTAAGTTAAAAAAAAAAAAATCAAACCTAAAATTGCATCATTAAAATGGTTATATTTATGTCAAGATTTATTTGTAACGTTAATAAATATGTAAATTATATTTTTGAAATATTTATATTTGACGAAATTAAAAATTTATAATAAATACGTACCAAAAAATAATTATGTATACAGCAAGACAGCCTTGAAATTTAAATAGTGGTTCTACAGGATATGGCATTTAGTTTTTTTTAATGACGAGAAAAAAAAAATAAGTTGTTGATGTTGTTTTCTTCTCATTTCACATTGAACTGTCATGGAGATTATGTTGTTTGTATTCAAGTCATTTTGCACATTAGCTGTAGATGCACCTAAAGAAATTGCAAAACATAACAGTTGTGTGTGTGATGTGTGTTTTTTTTGTGTGATAGGAGTGATATCTAGTGAATGAATCACAGATTATAAGTGGTGAGTATATAATATTATGTAAAGATGAAATATATTTAAAAAAAATAACTTCCCCCATTAAAAAAAAATAAAAAAACCACAACAAAACATAGCAATTGATAAGTTTTGAGTATAAAAAAAACAATGTAAAGTCAATTGAATTTCTTGATTCAAATATTTATGTGTTCTTGAGAAATGTTTTTTCATGTATTCAACGTAATATTTTCGTGTGTCATTGAAAATGTTTTTTAAATACTATGTTTGTTGCTTGTTCGAATCTCATTGTGTTTCATGTTCACAAACGTTGTTTACGTCTTTATATTTATGTATGAAAACCTTTGATTGTTGCTAACGATTGAACTTCATCTGAGTGTCTTTAGAAACTTGAAATATCTGTGAGCCCAGCAAGAGATGTGAGGGACTATTAACTCCCAATGATAAAAAGAGAATCTTAAAGAGGTAAAGTTATATATTTAAAAGGATGTAATGAAATATGACATCCTCATGTGTTGAACCATTGAAGTGATAGCACCAAAAATACAATAATATCTAGAATATAGACACTTAGAAACTTTGAAATAAATATTACTCCTATTGACTTTATTTTGACATAATGTGCTGAAATATTTGACTATGTATATCTTAAGGGTTCTATATACTTGAACCGAAATATCCGTACATTGCTGTATTTATTATATTATTGTTTGTTCTTATGCTTAAAAACCTTTAAAACAATCTTATTTTGTATCAAACAGTTATGTTGTGAGCCTATTATATTATAACTTTATTTGATTCATGAAAGATAAATCTTCGTTTTAAATAACTTACTATGATTACAGGGATGTGACATTTCTGAAAAAAAAAGGGCGTTAAAATTAGTTAATTTCGTCTATTGATGAAAACTTTTGTT
Source organism: Timema shepardi (assembly GCA_902151425.1). Lineage (NCBI taxonomy): Eukaryota > Metazoa > Arthropoda > Insecta > Phasmatodea > Timematidae > Timema > Timema shepardi. The sequence continues at coordinate 20,312 of CABFVX010001609.1, read as the reverse complement.
AATTTGAAAGCTTCATGTATATTTATTTAATGTTGATATCTTTCAACACAATTTCGGCTTGAATCATATTTTGAAACAACAAACTACTTCTTAAACAATGCAAGATATCTGATCGTTTACAACGTATCCCTGGCTCTCATGTAGGTGGGAACCTTAAATACAACGTATGAATGTATTATTTCAGCATATTTGATCACTATTAGTACAATGAGTAGAATATATCTCACTTTTCTCAAGATTCTGTAACATTCACATAAATGAAATTTGGTGGTGTCGCTTCACTGATACTATCATTTATGTTAAAATTGTGAGCAAAACAGTTTGATCAATTAAGAAATATATATCATTATTATTATATGTTAGCAAATGATTGCAGACAAGTTATTACTAATAAGTTGCACTTAACAATGTAACCAAATATGTTTTCACTATGTTAAATTTATTTAATTCTGTAGTTACAACAATGAATTTACTATAATACATAGTAAAAACCAGTACACAAGAAATTGATAATGGAATCAAAGTCTTTGGATCAATATTTTCAATTGAATTAGCAACGAAAATTCTCATATATAGAGAAAGACATAACCTTATATTAATCGAAATTTAGCTTGTGATTGTGAGTGTCCCACGCTGCCATAGGGATGTATTTAAGCATGCTACAAACGGCTATACCATTGCACTTATAATATTATATTTTTATTGTTTCGTGGGGGGTATATAGCAAAGGTAAAAATAAATTGAGCTTCCAGTCATGATTATTATTATATATTTTTGGTACTGCGCATTCACAAACATGATTGAAGCTAGAAACAAACAAAAAAGGGGGAGTATAATAAATTACGTTTAAATGATTTAGTAAAATAAGGAGAAATTAAAATTTTATAAGTACAATACCATTTGAAATTGGAAACTATGTATAAATTGGTCTAAATTTAAAATATGTAAATATGTTTTTTAAATAACCTAACTTATGATAAATATTAACATTGTAAAACCATGACTTATGTATTTATTGTTTTCATAATATGTTATAGGTTTATAGTGTATACCCATTATATGATACTTTGAATATTTTTATCACTTGCTCATTTAAATGAATATTCTAGTCAAAATGTAAAACCAAATAAATCAATCATACTTATATTTTATATTATTTAAACTTTATTTAACATTTGTTTTTATTATATAAGTATTGATATTATTATAATTTAAATTGTTTACTAGAATTTAGATTCATATCACTAAAGATAGTTATTTCAATGGTGTGTATACTGCCCATTACACTCTTTTCTGCATTTACCCCTAACGTTTTGTGCAACATTAAAAATTTATAACTCTTTTAGCATATTTACTGACATTTATTTATATTTTAACAGAATACATATACATTTTTATTATTTGAAACTCAAACTATTTACTAGTTTACACTTACGTAAACTCAATTGCATTATTTTAAAATTAGCAAATCAATATCTTACAAACTGGATGTTTGTTTGAAATTAATCTCTCATTATGTTATATCAGTACTCTCATTATGTTGCACTAATGTTATAACTGTTAAATTATTTGACAGAGGATTATATTATTTCTTATATCATTAGTATGTGAACATACTTTAAATATCTATAAATGTTTGGAGTATGAACGTGAAACTGTGATGGAGACTATGAATTATGCTATCAATGTCAAATGATGTATGTATGATAATGTAAACTGGTTTGTACACAAATTGAAGGGAACAATCTAAACATAGTTTACTCTCTTTTAGGTCACATTATAAAAAATATATCTAATAATTGAGAAAATAAAGGATAAGAATAAAGCAGTTGCCTAGTTTATAACAAACAATACTATTGCTATACAAGTTAAACAAAACGGTACTGCCAACATGAAAATATTTGTTTATTTTGGAACTTGAAATAATTCTGGTATATTATTTATCCTTATGAGGAATTGTGTAAATTAAATACCGTAATCAACTTTCTAAACTATAAAATCATGTTATTATTTTTAACGTTTCCAAAATTATCTATCTATTTAAAAATGTGACATAAAAGGGATGTAAACTTGCTGAAATGCCCATTTCTTGTTGATAGAAAATTTGTGATATCGACGGTTCCTGCAGATAATATGAATTTGCAGACAGACATATTTTAGGTTATTTAATAAACATGACCAGGAAATTTGAAGACGTGACTACATTTAGATAAAAAATATATATAAAATAACGCTAGGTGACGTTTTTAAGACAAAAAACAAAACAATGTTTATACCAAGTACCCTCCTCACACACACAAAATATAAATCCCGTATTCTGTATAGCAAAAACCAATTTTATACAAACGATAAAAATATTGAAAAGTGTTATGAGTGAAAAATCTCACAAATGTGAGATATGTGAAAATAAACTATATAACATATAACAAAAAAAAAAATACAAATTGAACCAAAAAATGTAGGTAGACAACAGAAAAAATAAAAAAGTCAACAAACATCTAGATTGGTAGTAGAGAATGGAATTGAGAATAAAGAAAGTTATAATAAATTGTTAGTTGTTGTTATTGTAGTTTGGATTCCTTCTATCCTTGTCATATACAACCAACAACTTACATCCCTTTGTTTGAATCCTAAGCAAAAACATGACCAAATAGCCGCCTATAAGCCAGATGAGAAAGCACATACTAACATAGTTTGTGCTGTTGGTTTTGATTTTCATATAAAGTAGCACTTTTGTCAGTAAAAGTTTGTGAACTGAAAACATAAGTGTCGTCGGCTATATTGATATGTCATGTTACTTTATGCTGTGTAAATAGTTTATAGATAAAAGTTAAACTTGATAATTTTTTAATTTCCCAACGTCAATTTTATAGAATAAAGAGGAATGTTGAGGATACGTTAAAGCGAAATAATATACAGGACATAACCGTGTCTGTACGCCTACCTTGGTTTACATTCTTGGGCTTATATTTATATTTATAACGAATAGGTAATACTTATAACAGGGCTATCAATAATAACAAAGGTAGGTGACCTAGCGGTCTAGGGGTAAGGTGTCAGACTTCTATGCTAGTGACCGGGGTTCAATCCCCGGTACCGGCATAAATTTATCTGATTACCAAACCCTTCCTTCACCTCCGACAAGACATCTTGTGAATGTGGGGAATGCCAGGCCTCCACCGTGGTTCGGATTCCACGTTAAACTGTAGGTCCTCCATTTCATCTCACAATCACCCTACCATTACACATTAGCGTAAGTGCGTATAACCCGAACGGGTAGTAAGACGCGGTGTTAATAATAATAATAATAATAACGAAGATAGTGGTAGCCTTGTTAAAAATATTACCTATTCGTTAAGCCAATGCACAGAAGTAGGGAGCCTCAATATGTGTTTCAAAATACAATTACCTATACAGATTTGATTAATTGGTATAAATCTATACCAAGCATATTTCTTTCAATATTAATCTCTTTGAAAGACCTGCACTACACTTTGAGGTGGTTCAGTTACTATTTTTATATCTAAGAATCTAGAACTAAACCAAAACATGAAAGAGAGAGTTTAGACAGGATGTACCGACATTATAGTGAAGGGAGAGGGGGTAAAAATATCGTGAAAATCACACGTTTAAAAACATACCCCATTGAACCTGGTTTGTATTCACAAACTGACCAATTGTAGCTCAGTGCAATACGAATCCAATTTCTTAGACCTCAGCGCCATCGCTGCAGGCGAGATCAATCTTTGTTTAAGAAATGCACTACATACTACTAACTGTACAGATTATACGCATATATACTAATTATGTAAGTATGTTAGAGATTAACAAGGTTGAATTTAGAGGCTGTGTACCCGCATAAATCTTGAGTAAGAATGGTAACACCATCTAGGAAAAGAAACATCCTCGGTACACCCAAGCAGGATTTAGACCCCGATATATCCATCATCAGCAGTACAATGTACTGCGACCATGCAGCCACTGAAGCTGGTATCACGTTGTTGTTGATTAGAATCCCACCAGGGTAGCGAAAACGCTTACTGTCGTGTCCAAGTTGAATATCTAACGGCAGTTATCACGTTTATAAAATATAACTATATATATATATGTGTGTGTGTAAAATTAAACTAAATCAATAGTACACTGTTGTTTAAATTTATATTTTAATAAATGTGAGCAATCATATTAAAAAACAAAAGGTATTTATCCAATAATATTAAAATAAATTTATTAGTGGCTTTCTGATAACATATGTATTCATGAACCTAGCAGCTTAAAAATAACAAAACTAATATATGCTTTTATCAGTGAAGAAATGCATATCACTAAAGGTACTTAATTTAATTTTGAATGTCGCACAAAGAGTCGCCAGTTTCCCTCTTAGTGAACTCCGAAAAGCAGCCTAGTTATATATACACATAAATAATTGTTTTGTATACATTATATACTTATTATAGCTATATATAAAAATTAGTTATATAAATTCTATATATATTATTTGAGGTATGTAAATCTCTTCAAACAGCTTATCCAATAATCTCAATTAATTTTAAATTATACCCACTAAAATACCTATAGTATTGCTATGAAAGACTGACTCAACTTTGTCTACAACATATCCAATAGATGAAGGCAGAATTCAACTCGATTAAAGGTAAGACATTTATCTTTTACTCATTTTGAATTAATAAATAAAAATAGATCGGGAGGAAAGAAACTTTTATTGACAGTTACAAAATCACTCAAAGAGATTTTCAAATCTCCAAGTCGGGACATGTAAACTGCAAAAAGTCAATTTTATAAATAATATTAATAACATTAAAAAATAAAATAAAGCTCCATGACATGAGCTATACCGATCGAGCAGCCACTATCAGTAGCGATAATAGATCCAAAATTTGTGGATAGATGGTGTCATGTTGTCGCCACAACGTGCCCTCTAGCCGTTAAAATAATTCTATTGATTTTATGGAAAAAATAAAGTTTATTAACTAAAAGAGTCTTTCTAACAGAATCCCACTCTATTTAGAAAAGAAAGCAATATAGCCTGAATAAAATTCCAAGATGGAATAAATTTATTAAATTTAACTCCTTAAAAATACGTAGTTATTCTATTATATACTAAATGTTTTTAAAAATTGCATAAGCGTTAATCTAGTGCCAGCATGTTTGACTGCATGATCAATGTTCGATAAGCTTGGAAACGGTATTTATATATATTTTGGTTTAATTAAACGAGCTGGAACTTAGATAATACCATTAGAATTTTTCTCTATCTCTCCAAATGGCTTCACAATTAATTTTGAAATATCTATAAACAGGGCCACACATATCTTTTTTCTTTGAAAGGTAACGGACGTCACGTGCTACGTCATCGTATTCCATTCGCGCGCACCTTGTTTGGGGAAGGGACTGGCGTAACCGAATTACGTAAATTGGAATGAAGTGCAACGATTTTGCTACATTTTATAGTCTCATAACTTCAGACATACGTATCGTATCGACTTGGAATGAAAACTTTTGTATTTGTAGAAATGGGTTCTGTAGTTGTTTACTGTAAAAATATATTTAATTTTGTTTCCACGCTCATTGCACTGAAAGTGGCTTACACAACGATTCTTCAGATTAAAATGGTCTACTGATGTATTGTCTTAGAATTTCACCCACTCCTCCCTCTCCACATAGGTGCGGAGGTTATAATGCCCCTGAACTATCCCTTATTCAGTCCTACCGAATTAATATAAGGAGGCGGAGAGCGGTAGTGAAAAACAAAAGAACATACATTCACTACCCAGTGTAGTAACAGTTATAATATAATTTTCATGTTAATTTTAAATATGTTTCTTCAAATTCATAAATTATTATAATAAATATAGTATTATATATAAAAATATGCTATATAGATATACTATTTATAAATTTTAATATTATATGTATGATATAAATAACTATAAAATATATAAATATAAAATATGTAAATATATAATATGTTTAATTACATATGAATACATACATATAATATGTAAAAAAATTTGAAAATTAAATATATATTATATAAATAAATATAAATATAGTATCATATTCTGAAAATTGAAAAATGATACCTGGACATGGGAATCGAACCCGTGTCCCATGTCCAGGTGTCATATTTCAATTTTTAGAATATGATATCTAGATGAAGTAATCCTCACTAAAAGGTATAAATAATATCTTTGGCTATTTGATTCATAAATATAGTAGATATATTTAACGTGTATTTATAAATATATATTATAGATATACATCAAAACATCATAAGGATAGATATTTTATATAATATATCTCTATATAGAAAACCTCTGTTATGAAATATAAAAAAAATGCAGTGTCTTTTAGTATGACAATTTTTCCAAAATGGACTAGCAATTACGCAGACCAAACTTATCCCTCGTTGCTTTCAGCGGTCGTTGACGTTCAAATGTGAATGACTCAGTGATGACAACGGGAAAGTTTGGTCAAGGCTCTTTTAACCCAAAATACGTGCCTGATAACTGACAAATTTGACAATATTTGGTCTCTAGCATTAATTTCGCGTCTCAAACACATCCCACTTGGGTTTCCCAATTCGATGTCATCGGTCGATATCTCTTGCCTTATTCTCCACATTTAGCTTTTCATTGAAGATCTTCTGTACACCCCTAGTGACGTCCTCACCCGTTTTATCAGTGAAGTCATGCACTATCAGACAGTTTATCCGACTGTATTGCTCGAGGTCATCTGGTCGAACGTCTGGTTTCACGGCCGTTTTATCAGTGAAGCCATGCACTATCTGACAGTTTATCCGACTGTATTGTTCGAGGTAATCTAGTCGAACATCTTGTTTCACGACCGTTTTATCAATGACGCGAGATCATCACGCATATATTTCATATCAGATTGAAAATACATTTCAAATTGTTGTAAGTATTTTATGACTAAATTACCACTGTCACTAGGTGAAAGATAAATACCGTAATTAGCGTCATTAACTCGTAGTTCAAAAGTACGTACAGACTCATTAATTGCGCGTTCAAACCTCGGGAATCTTTCAAACATGGTTTTAACAACTGGCAACATTGCTCGACTGTTAACAACAAAACAGTCATAGAGTAAACTTTAAAATAAATTTGAATAGCAAAAATTAATACATTCACTATAATCACTTGGTTTGCGGCTTACAGTTATTAAATATTAGTAATTAGCAGTGATAATAATTTGCTATTTTTGTTGGGGCTAAATTTTCCACGTATACTCTTTATCAGCCGTTCCTTATATATTTATATCTTATGATGGAAATAATCAATACTATATTTGGTTAAAATCCAATAAAATGTAAGTTATTTCTCACTTAATCCATGCGATCAATAGTGTTACTCTTCCTTTTATATATCAAGAAAAAATATTGTAATCGTGAGAATTCTCGACACTGATATTATGATAATCTTTACCTTTCATATATACGAACCCAAAAAGGTGTATTTTATTATTCATTCTGTCCCCATGTTTGTCTGTTCCTGGCCACAGATTTGAGACGGCTTTATTAATTTAGATCAAACTTTATATCTAGATGTTATAGGATTATATTTTCTTGACGCTAGCCCTCAAATTAAGGGTAACTTACTGAATACTGTTATCTATCATTTCCATATTTTTCGTAAAAAGTTCAAACGATTTTACTCAAAAGAGTTGTCTAGGAAGTGTTTGACCCCCTAATAGCCCTGTATTCTTGATCTTGGAGTAAAAACTTATTAAAGGATGGTTTATTGAGATTTTCAAAAAATTGAGATATTTTAAAAATAGCTCTAACAATTTTGTTTAAAACTTACATCTAGAGAGTGCTTAAAATAATAAATAAAACTGTACACTCCGTCGATATTGAAAGGTAGCAACTTATAATTCACTGAGCCGGCGAGGTATGATATTCCTCCACACATAACTGCAGAATAGTTTGCCTAGCTACGCCCAACACCTAAGCTAGAGCCAGCCAGCCAGCCAGCACACACAAAACTAACTATTTATTAATATGTTTGAGTGCCAGGAAAACTTTACCGTTTCTTAAGTAACCTTCATATAGTCAATCATAAATCAATAGGACAAGGAGAAAGTGTTTAAAGCAATTTTGAAGGGTAGGTTTGGTTTTGATTTCTTAGCACCGCGTTTCACTACCCGTTTTGGTAATACGCCTAAGTAATAATTACTATAATGGGTTAGGAATTGGAAAGATTGAAGTTAGAGGAAAGAAACCCGCATTTGCGTGGAGGGAGAGTGTAAAACTACCTGAGTTCACCCGAGTGATATTAGAAACTCGATCTCCACATCCTTGTCAGTCAAGCTAAGCAGTATACTAGCGCGTTAGCTATCTACGCCACCGAGGTGGGTTTGAGGGATAATCTCAGTTTAGTAAAAACATTATTGATTGAACTTAAAAAAGAAAGCCTCGAGTTAATAGTAGATTATAGACCAGTGTGATATCTGCTCGAAACACTCACAAAAGAAAATATTTAATATCTTATATTAAACAAAAATACAAAGTAGAATTAATTTTCTAGGAGATACGGTGAATAATATATATTATACTGCTTCGGTAGTCATGCGGACAAATAATAAAAATTCTTATATGGTCCATTTTCAGTGATGGATGAAACAGGGTTTTAGTCCTGGCCGGGAATATTAAGACACTTTTTCTTAAATTGTTCCCTAACTTTCCTCCAAGAAAATGTGGTTACATAACCTTTAATTTGTATCTTTTTAATCACTATCCCCCAGTAATTAGTAGTAAATATGGTTGAAATAGTTAAGATTATGTTACTTATAAATATTCTCCTATAATTCACTCTGGATTTTATTATCCCCTTCACGGAAGAACGGAATTTTACCTTCCGGCTGATCCACAAAATCCATTATAGCTAGGCCTATCAGTATTTCCAGGGACTTACAACAAAACACCAGATTAAACTAATGTTCAAATCAGCCTGGATATAAAAACTACGTAAGCCTAGTTGAAAAAAAAATACACTGCAATCGCTTATGTGATTATAAATATCCTAGATAAAATATACACAGCATCCATCCGAAACCTTAACAGAGATTCGAACTCCAAGACCTAGGTCTATCATACTACAATTTCCTGGTTGATATCCTACAAGATAGAATTAGCTACGGAATCAGTTGTTGACAGATATCCGTCTGGTCCTTCACTGAGACTCACAACACAAAACATTATTAAATCATGCTAAAACTTGCTTGAATAAATATTCTACAAAAAAAAACTACATTTAAAGCGGTTAAGTAGTTATATATATATATATATATATATAAATATCTGGCTGGCACTTCAACGGGACTTAAACCATTACACCCAGTTATAATTACTAACATAAAAATGCCTGGATAAATACACTAACGAATAATAAAAACTACCCCACAGTAATTGTGCTGTTCCATAAATGTATACAAACATTCGGCTGGTCCTTCATCGGGACTCCCACCGAAACACCTGATTATTCATAAATAGTGCTAAAGCCTGCCTGGATATTGATCAAAAAGTAACAACCACACCGCAATTGGTTAAATGGTTAAGGAAATAAATAAATCTGGCCGTAGCTTTAAAAGAAAATCAAACTCTGACTGTATGTATACGTAATCCTCATAATGACATAATGATGAATAAAAATAAATGCACCCCAATAGGTTGTGAAATTCCAGGTATCCTTGGCTATAGACAGATATTCTAAAATATAGTACAGAACTACAATATATTTTTACTTTAATGTATTTATATTCCAAACCTTAAAAAACAAATATATTATGTAAAGTGGTTTTAAGCTCGTAGAACAAAATAATATTTATCCTTGCTTTTCAATTATCATTTAAACCTCCTCACTCTTATATTATATTATTACTTGCCTATGGCATGGCCAGTTTTATTGTTTGGATTTCCAGAATTGATTTAGTAAAAAACAGATTTGACAAAAATAATCACAGTTAACATTATACATTAAATTTATTATAAAATAATAATAATCAACGCAAATCTTAATAAACCACACCTTTTCTTAATCAAAGTATTAATTATGAAAGCGTTTTACTAATAGTTATATTATAGCCGCTAAAGTATGGAATTGAACTATGCTCCCACAAAGTTATATACGGTCATAATAACTTTGAAGAAACAAATAAATTCACTTTTATAACTAAAATATGTCCAATGGATGAGATTTATCAATATTTATTTTTGTCCACCCGGAAATAATATAAAATATTTTAAATTAGAATTGGGACACTTAAATTACAGAAGTTTTTTTTTAAACTCTGCTTCTTACAAATAAAGTAAAAATCTTTTAGAGTTAATCTGTTATCTATGTTGCATGTGTGGAATATAATAATTAATCACTAACAAATTTATAATTGGCTATAAACAGTAATGCAGATTCTGGAAAAGGGGCGACTTGCTTTATGTTACCATGTAAAACCAATCAATGTGGGCAACTGTTCCCAAATAACGTTTGACGTGGTTAAACTTTTAATAGTTAAAAAAAAAAATACCAGCCCATATGTTAATGAGGGCAAACATAATTAATTAACTTAGTATGTAAATATTAGTTATTGATTTTATCATTATCAGAACAATAAAATAAAATAAATTTATTAAATAAAACCATTAGGGCATCGCTAAAAGACATAACCCCTTCCCCATCACTCCTTCCCAACAGCCAAGAAATAATCTAAGGACTTAAGGCCTTCTCTAACTTAGGCCTTAGGCGTAGCTAGGCAAACTATTCTGCATTCATGTGTGGAGGAATATCATACCTCGTGGGATAAGTGAATTATAAGTTGCTACCCTTCAATGTCGACGGAGTGGACATAGATATTGGGGAGTAAATGTGCTAGGGTAGTTTACTGATGACCTTTATTTTAAAATTCTATCAACATGGGGGCTTTAGCGATTTGGCTCAAAATAAGCTTCTTTTAAGTTTATAATATTATATACATATATACTTTAATGGTTTTATAAAAGAATAGTTGTTTTTTAAAACTGATCCTTGTAAAATTTTAATCAAAATTTTGTTTATCGCAATGTCTAAAATAGGAATTGAGGGGAAATTTTAAATGATAATTAATAATGTATATTTATTTTCTAAATACCTTAATATTATGGTCATTTGCTTGAAACTAATTTAAAACAGTTGAAATTTCTCGAATTTGACCACGAAGATTGTGTTCAAAATGTTATTTTAAAATAGTTTTTCATGATAAATAAGAATAGATTTTTACTATTTAACATATAAATCAATTGAGGGTAGTTATTAGTTATTACGAATAACTTATTCTTGAAAATATGAAATATGTTAAAACAAATTGAACAATATGAATATATATATTTAATTTTTATATAAATAGTGATATTTGTAATAAACAAGATGTGTTTGTTTTTATGGGAAAAATTGATCTAAGGGTTGTTTATTGAAAAACAATTTTTGAAGACTTTCTTCCAAACTATAATCTCTACTAATTATAAAACCAAGTGTCGGTCTGTATATCCGTAGCCTAAAACCTCTGGAACCACTTAACTGATTGCAATGCAGTTTATTTTATATTTTTTAGACTTTTACCGGAAAGATTTTAAGCTACTGGTCAAACGAATTAACTTGAATTAAATCAAAAAAAATTGATTTCTTTCAAAGATTATTTCTTAATACACGTGATCAGCGATTAATTCTCTTATTTATTGTAGAGTTCATTATTTTCTATACAACTCTATCACCAAATCCAAAGCGTTAATTACAGAATAGATTTAACAAGTAAATCCAAAGAGTAAATATATTTTAGTTCAGTTGGTTGTTTTAAATCACAGATCCTTATAAAGGAGTTTCTATACCTATATGTACACTTATAACAAGAGAACAACAGATATATTTGAATGTGCTATTTTTATACCTGCTGATTCTCTAGAAATGCTATAAGTTATTCAAAAATTATTATTTCATTCAAGGAAATAAACAGTGAGGTTAACCGGCCACCAGGCGTGCTTGTATAGTTTTACACCATCGGTTGCATGTCTTTTGCTTTCTGAGATAAAATGTTACTAAAAAAATGCAATTTATTAGTTTTGACACTATTTGTATGTGTTGTAATTAGATTTAGGTAGTGAAAATTATGCTTAATGCAATAGTAAAAAAAAAAGATCTTGGGGAGGTTTTTGTTAAATTGGCGAACCAACTACCATAGATTGCATTCAGATGATGAATGTCAATCGGCAACGACCTGTTCTTATGCGTTATATATGGACAATCTTTCGATTCTCACAATAATTATGAATTGAAGTAAAATAATTATGACGAGTATTGCTATTTCTGATTTTTAATAATTTACTTTATCTCCTTCGAATAGGTGGCACACCCTGGCTGGTTAGCCAATGAATTCTGAGCAAGGAAACACCGTATTATATACCCTCTAATGCTGCCTGGCCTTGTACAATGGGAAAGAAGGGAGCTTTACATTGGCACGTGAGAACAGGAGAAACATTGTCAGCCAAAGTGGGCTAATAGCAAGAGAGAAATGTTCTAAATATCGCGGGGTAGAGAGAAATAGTCACGGACGGCAACAAGAACACGATCTGTGGAACGGCGCAGGCAGTAGAGAGGGTGGTTGGCGTAGGGGTTGTGCAAGTGTAGAGGAAAGACGCAAAGGCCAAACAGTGAGGCACAACAGTTAATCCACGCTCTTAAGTTAAAATTCGAGCACCCATAAATAATTTTGCCACGTAATTTTAACCCCCCCAAACTGTGTAATAGAACCGGTCTACAGGTAAACAGTCCGCAAAATTGTATCATAGAGGTAACTGTCATGACAGTTTTCACTACGAGAGAATGGGTCGTGATACCAAGAATACCCACTATTCCATCAGACCTATCAAGGTTTGCCTTGTGATGACCACCAACACATCACAAGGACATACCATGGGCTGACAGGCGTTGATCTCCGCAACAAGTGTATCACACCTGTACAACTTTACATTGGGTGTTCCCGTGAAAGTTCTAGCAGCAATCTGTAACTGTTTGTCTGATGATAAAACCACAACATTTTGCAACCAATCTATAAAATTATTGTGTGTATATAATCTTAATACAGAAATGATTGCACTGAATTACATATTTTGTTTTTGAAGATACAACTTTCGTCAAGGTCAAAGTTTTCATCATAGCAAAATTTACATAATACATTGCAAGATTTCTTCTTTATGTGGGAGATAAAATACGATGGGATTAGGAACACTATTGTTTTATAGAATATGTTTTTAAAACTAACTTTAACTTGAGTGAAACCATGCTCAAAATATAAAAACCCACTTTAGTGGCTGCATGGTATACGTTCTATACTCGCAGTAGACTAGACCGCAAAAGACAGGGAGATCGGGGTTATAATCTTGGTTAGGTTCAATGAAAATTTTTTACTAAATGTATTTACACTCTCCTTCCACACAAACGTGGGTGCACGTCCTCTAAATTAAAACTTCCTAATCCCTAACGTATTATAGTAATTAGTACATAAGCGTACAACCCTAACTGGTAGTAGTACGTGATGCTAAAAAAAATACGTATAGTACACAGTATGATACATTTTGTTCGATTGTGTTTCACCATTTATGTCTGTATTACCTGATTGCAAAATTAACTGTAAATCTAAAGAGTAATTACAATGTAGATTTCAATCTTAAATCCAAAGAAAGCTAAGCCAAAGGTCTCGGGCTCTATTTCCATGTATAGGTGTATTTTTTTTCAATTTAGAGAAACTAGCTCACTTCGGTGGTCACTTAGTCTAACGCTCCTCTTTTGTAGTAGGATGGACTGCCGATGATGGGGAGATCAAGATTCAAATCTTGGTCAGGTGTGCCAAGTGTGGGTTTTTCAAAATTGTTTTTGACTCTCACTCCACCCGCCAATGTGGTGCTTAAAAAACTATACTTTGTTTTTGTTGGATGTTAAGTATTCACACTATTAGGTAAATCGTGTTTATTTGACAAATAAAAGTTACACATGGGCAGATTTCTACATATGTATTGTTTTTAATATTATATTTTCATAGATAAATATTCAGATAATAGAATACCTATCTCATTAAAATGCACCTTAAGCTCCAGACTAATAAATTAAATAATCATATAAACAAAATAGATTTTTTTTGTGTGTGTGAGCAATATCGTTCCATTCCTAATATTCTTTGCAAAATAGCTTAGTAAATCCTGATAATGTGTCCCTAAGGCGTAATTTTTAATATACTTTTACCTATATTTAAAGCCTAACGCCTTAATCCATTTGACTTCTAGTGCGTGTTACTTCAGTCTCAAATCGAGAAACCTAGAATTCTAGCATGAACCCTAAAATGGTTAAATTGAGCTGTTTTTATTTTATCAACTTGTGTGAGCCCGACATCTTTGATCACTTGACCACTAGTTTGGATAGCTCAAAACAGCCACACAAAATAATGGATAGATGTAGGTGCTTAAAGAGATATTAGACTATTAATCTCACACGTATATATTAACTCTTAAGGCCAGTTTCATAGTCAAATTTAGTACGCATCAAATGCGGCGCTACACTAAGTACATGACGACACCTACCTAAACCAGAATGGAATGGGCCAGTTTCCTATGCGAGAACAGCCCATTCTATTCTGGTTTAAGTAGGTGTCGTCTTGTATTTAGTGTAGCGCCGCACTTGAGGCGTACTAAATTTGACTATGAAACTGGCTCTTAGACTATATGGCGAGCTTGACACATTAAACCATGGTACAAGCTATGTGGATGGACAAAAAAACCAGAAAACATAGAAAAAGAAAGATTAGCATACAAACTTAGGGGCCGTCCTTAACGTGCGGATGAAGGAAGCACGAGTAATCTTACAGTTTTTAGAGCATTACATTTTTTTGGTTAAAATAAATCAAATATTTCTTCGGTAGAAACATAGAGCTTAGTTTTTTGCACATGCTAATATCAACTTATCATGAATATCCGTCAAGGTTGACCTGAAATTTTTTCAAAATATTTTATCTTTATTTAAAAAATTTGACAAAATTCCGGGACATCCTTGACAGATATTAAAGATCTGTTGATATTAGCATGTGCAGAAAACTAAACTCCATGTTGCTTCTGGAGAAATATTTTATTTTATTTGGCCAAAAAAATGTAATGCTCAAAAACTGTAAAATTACTCACGCTCCCTTCTGCCGCACCTTAAATTACGTAAGGGTTTTGAGAGGGTAAGGGGTGAGGGGTTCAGTATTTTTCTTACATTTTCTAATGAGGGCTTTGGGTGTCAAGATCCATCCTAAGTAAGAGCTATTTTTTAATCAATATTTATAGTGAGACAAAATCTAAAAATATATTTTTGACAGAAAATATATACATAAATCATATAAGTTAACTTATATTAATTACTTGCTATGATTTATATCCAATTTCACTGCAATTAAATGATTATAAAATTTTATATCACACGCTTTATTACCAATCCCTTTTTTTAAAAAAAGTAACTTACCAAATCACAAAAAAATACTTAGGTTAAAAGGGAGCGTGGGTAACTAAAAAACTTTATGAACCCTTTCGTGAGGTTATGGGTAGTGGGGGTGGAGGTGGGGGATATATAGCGTGAACAAGAGAGTCTATAAAATCAATAAAAATATTAATCTGATATTTGTAAATTTCTTGCATGCTTAATCCCTGGCATATTTTATTTTTCAATAGTAAAGGAGGTAATCGAAGCTATTCATTTTATAGGTGTAATGGTTTTGTAGTCTCAATCATGTCTATGATTATGCTAGCTTCCAAAACCTGGCGTCACCTGGGCAAGATTATTGGTATTTTATACATTTATTTGAATTAAAGGTTGAAATCTCTCCTCGGAGAATGTGTAGTCACCCAATCAGATTGTCACGTAGTATATTTAAATGTTATGTAAAAATAAAACGAGTGAGGTGCACATCGACTAGCGGCAATTAGAAGCCTATTATTCAAAGTCAAGCACAATGTTGCTTTTTTTTTTGTGCTAGCCGTGAGTTTAAATTTTACCAACACACAGGTTTTTATAAATGATGTCAAAAGTTACACTGTCGTATGAGATGCCTCAGATCATCAACTAATGTATTGAGCAAACTTTTTCCAATCTATCACGTAACAGAGGAGATGCAGGTAAGCTTCTTTCCCCCAATATCCTATTCCTTCTTTTGTTTAGAAGCATTAGTAACAGTAGTCCATCTTAGCTTGAGTTTATTTTAAATAAGAGGTAATAAAATGCCACCCATTTGGTTGACAATGACGTGTAAGGAAACAGTGTTCCTCCAGTGTTTGCAAAACACCAGTAAGAGTCACAAGTGGACCAGTTTTAAAATAATCTAAAGAGTCTTTCCCGTAATGGATGGAACTAACGATGACCGATTGAAGGTGATGGCTGATGGTCATATATCGGTTGGGTGTATTGAGAAAGTATTTCATTAAATTGGGTTTCACTCGTCTTTCATGCAAATGTGGGTAGATTTTTCTAAATACCCCCTTCCTCATTCCTACCTAAAATACTAGCCTAATTAGTAAATAAGCGTATAACCCAGGTGGATAGGGAACATCATATTATAAAACTAAAATATTAGGGTTTTTTTTGTAATGCGTCTTACAACCCGTTCAGTTTATCTGATTAAATACTAATTACGCTAATGGTTTCAGAGATTAGGAAGGCTATGTTTAGAGAAACTGTACCCACATTTGCGTGTAGGGAGAATGGAAAACAATTAGGGGGGAAAAAACCTCAGTACGCCCAACAAAGATTCGAACCTTGATCTCCCCGTCATCGACAGTCTAGTCCACTGTGCGTGTAGCACCTTTGACCATGCGGCCACTGAAGTGGGTAAAATAATAGTTAAATGAAGTAAAAAATATTAATGTCTCCAACTGTTCCCTAATAAAGGCATAAATACTTATAAGGGTAGCCACATTAATCGTTTGTATTATACGCATCTAGATACACAAATAGGGTGAGTATAAGGAGATTAAAATTTAAAGGAAACGAACCCGCATTTACGTGGAGGGATATTGGGAAATATTTTATAAAATACCAACACTCAACCCAGCAGAATTTTAGGCTTTTACCTCCCTGTCATCGGTAAATCAAATTAGATTAGCTTTACGTTTAGTTCTTGTGCCCACCAGTGAGGAATTACAATTATTAATTATACGAAAAGTTTATAAGTTGATTTTCAGAAATTGTAAATACATTTGACATTAAAATTATATTTTCAGACCTTAAAACTCAATAAATATGAGAGGGAGTAGGACTCGATAAACTAATTACCTATTTGTGATTAATAATTGAATGATTTTCAGAACTAGTGTTACCAATGGTGGAGGTGTTATATGAGGTTGGATTATCCAGTCGGTGACCTGGCGGTCTAGGGGTAAGGTGTCAGATTTCTGTGCTGGCGGCCGGGGTTCAATCCTCGGTCCCGGCACCGATTTATCTGATTACCAAACTCTTCCTTCACTTTTGACAAGATATCTTGTGAACGTGGGGAATTCCAGGACTCCACCGTGGTTCGGATTCCACGTTAAACTGTAGGTCCTTCATTTCATCTTACAATTCACCCTACCATTACACATTAGCGTAAGTGCGCATAACCCGAACGGGTAGTAAGACGCGGTGCTAATAGTAATAATAATAATAATAATAATAATAATAATGATTGTCCTGTCTATGCCACAAACAAATATGTACAATGTCAGCAATATCATCCATTCTGGTTTGCTGGGGATTGAGAGATTAAAAATCTTATTAATACCTGCTAAGTGATTTTTGAGGTTTTTTCCCAAAAATAATTCCCACGCTCCCCCTAAGCAAGCGCGGGAACATTTCCTCTCAGCTCTACCGTCCTCAACTTAACCTCAGTGATATAAATATGCGGATAGTCCAAAAGAGTACTAATATGCGATTGAAAAGAAAATTGTTATTTATTTAACGTTGTTTTGATCTAATTATTCGCACTACATGTTAGTGTTTGGAGAGATTTTTTAACAGGTGTTTGTACAATAAATGTATATATACAAACTGTATGTTGGCATTCAATACAGAATTTGAATTATTTTCACAGTTTCCCCATTAGTTTTCAACTGTAATGAAAATGTATTAGCTCACTTTATTAATATGCTTTAGCCTACATGTTAATAAAAGATAAACTTCGCAAAGCAAACAAAACCGACATATTCAACATTGAATATAGGATACAATTTTTCAAATATTTGCATAGCTTTCTATGTATCTTTGTAAATTAAACTCCATCACACCATGTGTAAGGTAAACGTGTCGTTTCTATCTAATTTATTTATATTTCATATCTAAAAACAGTTTGAATTAATATGCTCTAGGGACTTGCTTAAACGGAACATAAACTTTAGTCCGGAAATTTTGGTAGCATGTACCGGTAGTCATGAGGTCAAGGTTCAATTACCGAGCATAAAGTTCGATGTTTTAGTCTATATAGTGTCTGATGCTCTTCAAAGGCCAATGTTACGATTTAAGTTGTAGAAATAAATATATAAACGCACTTAAAGGAGGCAAGCTTTTTCACTTAAAGGATGCAAGCTTACTTTAAAGGTCTCTTTAAAGTAAAGCTTGATAAAATCATAACGTAATTAGGTATGATAAGACTATTTATTACCTTTCGGAGTAAACAGAATGTACTCTACAATGCAAATGATATTATGAAATAATTTGTAAATGGGATCTACTATTTTATTTATTAATCTATTCGGAATATTTAATGTTTAATTTATTAACCAACGGGTTACATCAGAGCATGAAATAGCAAATAAGTAAGTTCTAAACAGACACAACTCTTATTCCCCAGACTGTAGAACTGAAAACGACAATCACCTCATATGCACATTTTTTTTACCTTACTGAGAATAGGACGCCCAGCCCATACGCTAGGACATGGAAAACTTAAATTTTGCACAAAGTTTCCCTTTATGATGTAGACAAAAAATAAGGTCGGATTTTTTTTTTTTTAAGTTCCCATGGAGTAGGGAGTAAATAGGATTTATATTTTCGCTATAAAGATGCTTTATTTCCGTAACTATATTGTTTCCGGATTTTACAATAAGTGGCATGCGAGTAATTAAAAAAAAAATGAAAATGCGAACGAAGTCGCGGGCAACAGCTAGTTAATAATAAGACGCACTACCGAATGAGCTAAGGTGTCGGGTGACGTGTAAATTGGAATTTAGTTTTAATGTCATAAAAATAAATACGATATTCAATAGCGTATAATATTTATAGAGAATAACCCTTGTTCACGTAGTTTAAGACATCAGTCTTTTAATATAATGTCAAAATAAAAATAAATACACACCAGGTGCCCGATCTATTGCCATGTATTTTACATTTAAATCACTGGATATTAGCTACCAAACAATAAAAACACTTTCTAGCCATCCACTATCTTGAAACAAATAGCCATAGTGAAAAACCTTATACATATTATGCAATTCATCCTAGCTTTAAAGAACGTCCCTGATAAATCTCATTAAAATTGGTCCACGCATTGGAAACCCAACCATCTCAGAACAAACATGCAGACGGATGAAATGTAATGTAATGAAGCTCAAAACAACTCTCCTGGTAAATTAAAACGATATTTGTGTATTTATGTACCATATTTTAAATCAATCTTTAATATCCGTAAAGTGGGATTACCGATATTCCGATGAGCTGGCTTTCACTTTAGATGCGTTTGTGTGTATGCAATAGAAAAATGTTGCGTATATATAACCTAGAGTCCAATTTTAACCAACCCTACGGTGTGGTGGTCAGAACACCTGGCTACGAGCTTAGGGGTCCCGGGTTATAGTTTTGGCTGGTACTTTGTGTATTTTTCCCCTATGGGGAATGATCCCAAAGGTCATCAAGGTTTGGTTATTTAGTATTAATTTAGGTTAATACTCACGACGGCTTTGCAACTTTATATTCACTATCATCACATCACCTCAACGCGGGTACGACGTGTAGACAACCTCCTAGGGTGAACCCTGGACAACGTTCTGTGCCAACAGAACTTCTAATAGTCTGATTATAAGGCGACCGAACATGGTTGTCATGTCCCTCCAATTCATATATACCATACGATCAAAAAAAGGATTTTTTTTATAAGGACAGGTTAAAAAGAACTAATTATTATTATTATTATTAGCACCGCGTCTTACTACACGTTCGGGTTATACGCACTTACGCTAATGTGTAATGGTAGGGTGATTG
>CABFVX010001608.1:142772-152845 GCA_902151425.1 Timema shepardi | reverse complement strand
TTAAAGAGGTGTATTTGCTTAATATCTACAGTAGCCATGACTTTTACACAAACAAACATTTATCTGCCGAATAATGATACTAAAAAACACAATACTTTAAACTAACGGAAAAATAAAAATAGATGTCATAACTCGAATTTCTTTATTAGATATTTATCAATAATATTTATGTACACACATACTACATAACTTCAAATTAATCACCCTTTTTGTTTTAGTTTAAACACACTTAGGAATTCATGTACAAAAGTCATTTGTTTTAAAAACTAAGAGAAGTTAGTAATGTAAAAAGCTATGTCACTATCTTTTTTTTTGTTTGTTAATATATTTTAAAATAAATGATAGAACATAAAATATTTCTACAAACTGTTTTTCACACCATTTACTAAAGAGTGCAAATATATCTTTAGCTTGTGTTTTTCCAGAGCATATATTTAGATCACACTTTAAATCTTTTAAAAAACAACAGTATTTAAGTTGTTATACATATAAAACATTTTACACTGTTTAAAATAAAAATTTATTCAATATCTCACACAGAATTGTTCATCATTTTCTCTTCAAAACTTTCTCTGTTGGAGTTTTTTTTAAAGTAACAACAAAATTATTTACATTCATATTTTGAAGTAATTGCAATAGAAGAAGATACATTTGTTCAACATATAATCAAGAGGAAAGATAAATAATTTTGATTTAAAAAAAAAATCATTTTTACATCTTGTAACACATTAAGAATTTTAGCTTCTTTGTTTTAGAGATATTTATAAATTAGAACAAACATAAAATATACATTAAAATATAATATTAGCAGAAAAATTTTACATTAGTAGTCAATTTTTATCGCTTTCAAACTCATTAAAGTTGAGTTAGTCATCACAATTAACACATTTATTAGATAAAATGTCATACATTTGTTTCGATCAGAATATTTTTATTTGAATATTAAACACAACAGTTAATTAAGTTTATTATATTCCACAACAAAAGACAACCATATCCAAGATGATAACATAAAAATAACAATCAATAGCGCATGAAATAGGGAACATAAAAAGTCTCCACTTTTTCTCCTTCTAAATTTGACTGATAGGTAAAAAAAATCTAACATTCATGCTAGAAGAAAAATATATGCCCCACAGGCATTTTTTTTCAAACGGTTTCATCTAGAAACTCTCTAAATTTGAGGTCGTCCTACGCCACTGATAACATCACAAGAGTTGTCAACAAACTCATACAAAAAGGAATTCAATATTGGTCGCGCAAATTTGACTGAAAACTTTGACAAGTTTAAGATGGTAAAACCGGTCGTTTCCAAACAGCTTTGGGTAGATTATCAGTGGTATTCAAATAGCCTTGACAGGTTTACTAGTTCTGTGCATTAACAAAAAATGTTACAGGAGCCATCAATATACTAACCGATTCAAGGTCACAAGACAGGTCAACCGATACACGCCGATTCACTAATTTACAATTTAATTAGTAAGTGGCTTGCACATGGTTCAGTCGGCTTGGCTTAGAATATATTATAAATATTTTATGAGTTTAACAACATCGCTGAACTAAATGAACTTATATCATCTGTTGATAAATTCAGCTTTCATCGAAGAAATAGGTGTCATCTTAACCAAGTGCCATATGGACCAAGTGTGCCATCTTAACCAAGCACCAAGTGTGCCATATGAACCGAGTGTGCCATCTTAACCAAGCTCCAAGCACCAAGTGTGCCATCTTAACCAAGCGCCAAGTGTGCCATCTTAACCAAGCACCAAGTGTGCCATCTTAACCAAGCACCAAGTGTGCCATATGAACCGAGTGTGCCATCTTAACCAAGCGCCAAGCACCAAGTGTGCCATATGAACCAAGTGTATCGGATGAGCCACGTGTGGCATATGAACCAAGTGTGGCATATGAACCAAGTGTATCGGATGAGCCACGTGTGCCATATGAACCAAGTGTATCGGATGAACCACGTGTTGCATATGAACCAAGTGTATCGGATGAGCCAAGTGTGCCATATGAACCAAGTGTGCCATATGGACCAAGTGTCCTGGTAGAGAGATGTACAATCTAGACTCTAACATCTCACCTAGTTGACCTGGACTGGTTTCCATGTCGCCGTACATATTACCATAACCTGTCTAGTTTCTCTTTATCTTCTGCAGCTCTTTGTATGATTGAGGACTCATTGAAACCTGTAAAACATATTCTAATTAATATTCCAGTATCACTTCTCACGCTCATCTCTCTCACACCTCTTGAGCAAACACATGCTTAAACTCTCATTTGTTTTGGCAAACATCTTACCTACTATTTACATTACACAATTTCGTTACCTACGTCTCATTCAAGAAGATATATATGTATATTTTTAATATATCTATAATAATAAGGCACTAGAGTTAGGATTGCACGATTTTTTAAATATTTTATTTGGCTAAATTCAAAACTTTTGTTGCAAGTCGCATTATGTATAGTTCTGCTTACTTATGTTGAAGTTCGCGTTCAAACTATTCATAGTTACACACATGAAAAGCAAACCATTGGTTATTCTCATTGACTAACAACTATTTCTAGTTCCAAATATTGCAAATCGTATAAAGGTTTTAAATTATAGCAAAGGCTTTATTTTTGTCTAAAACAATTAAATCCAGTTTTAAGTACGCGATTTTACAAATATTTAACAAAGTTATTTTTTTGGTAAATTATATTTTTTGTAAATGGTATTATCAGTGTTAAACCTCTCCTATTAAATTTGTATTCTTCAAATTAAAAAATGACACCTGGACACGGGAAAAGAACCAGGGACCTTTGGCTTAGTACGCCAATGCTCTAACCACTGTGCAATACACGAGTCGTCCCGTTCCCAGATTCATTCTTCACTCATATTTTAAGGCAGAGTCTGTGATGGACGTTCGGAAATTGTTAGTTACATATGTTTGATCAATCAAGACTACGAGCTATCAGATAACATTAAGTCAAAATATTATATTTGTAAGTTACGGATAGAGCTGCTTCTAAAAAACCGCAATAAACACTATTGTGAGGTTCTCAACCTAGTGATTTATTCTTAACATGGTGACCTGGCGGTCTAGGGGTAAGGTGTCAGACTTATGTGCTGTGGTCCGGGGTTCAATCCTCGGTCCCGGCACAAATTTATCTGATTATCAAACCCTTCCTTCACCTCTGACAAGACATCTTGTGAATGTGGGGAATGCCAGGCCTCCACCGTGGTTCGGACTCCACGTTAAACTGTAGGTCCTCCATTTCATCTCACAATCACCCTACCACTACACATTAGCGTAAGTGCGTATAACCCGAACGGGTAGTAAGACGCGGTGCTAATAATAATAATAATCTCAACATGTTTGATACATATTGTAAATTCAATCATCACCTGTCACCTACTAATTGTAGAGTCAAATATCTAAAATGTGAGGTATTTCCTGTTAAATCCGCACGTAGGTCTATAACTGCTGATTCCATCGGGAGAGCATTGAATCTGTGAGAAGCGATGTTAAGGCATCACGTGGTTTTGGGTGACGTGGATCTATGTCCGTTGATTGGTGCTTAATGCCGTCACCGAAATCTCCTGGTTGGCAGATTCTATCTAGCGTGTATCCCGGGGCAGAGCTCTGGGTGGTGAGTTACAGACAGTTGTCGAGCGTGTATTAAGATTAGTCCGTTTAGCGACACGCGCCAGGAGTGTAACGATGATTAATGCATTGGTTGGACAGTGGTTAAAAGAATTATGATCCCACTTCGGCCAAGGGAAGTTAGAGATCTTTAGCTATGTCACGTGATGATAATGGTGACCGGGGATGGGTGAACGTAGCATTCGTCAGAAGGTGCTACGAGTTCGACGGCATTGTGTAAGAGTAGAATGCTTTGACTTACAAATGGTAGCCAGCAGTCACGAATATTTTTGTGTAAAAGTGCAATAGTGAGCCTTAACCTTTATATAATTGTGTCAGATAGTGCAATAAGCTCGACTGACCTTGACATTTGAGTTTATCAGAAGCGGGATCTTTATACATCGTGATTAGAAGTCAGGGACCCCCCCTACCCTCACATCCTCCCCATCATAAAGACTTCCGCACCCTTACATTTTCATACAGACGTCCTTGGCCCCACTTACACTATTAATCCTCTGAATCAAAATTAGGTTTGATTATAATATATATAGGTGACCTGGTGGTTTAGGGGTAAGGTGTCAGACTTCTATGCTGGCGGCCGGGGTTCAATCCTCGGTCCCGGCAAATATTTATCTGATTACCAAACCCTTCCTTCACCTCTGACAAGACATCTTGTGAATGTGAGGAATGCCAGGTCTCCACCGTGGTTCGGATTCCACGTTAAACTGTAGGTCCTTCATTTCATCTCACAATCACCCTAACATTACACATTAGCGTAAGTGCGTATAACCCGAACGGGTAGTAAGACGCGGTGCTAATAATAATAATTATAATATAGAAAATAATCATAAGTTGGCAAACAAGTATACTTATAGAACAACTCCATGATATCAGTCCGTAATTTAGTCATACCGAGCGAGTAGGCGAAAACGGTGCCAACTTTTATGGATGTCATGTGGTCAACACATGGAACCTTGCGTCCGTGAATTTTAGTTTTCTAGTCCAGAGCTGCTACTTTTTATTCTGAAAATCGAAAAATGACACCTGGGCATGGGACGATTGCTGGATTTCTCAGTGGTTAGAGCATTGGCGTACTAAGCCAAAGGTCCCGGGTTCAATTTCCGTGTTCAGGTGTCATTTTTCAATTTTCAGAATATGATACCTTGATGGAGGATTCCTAAATAAAAAGCATAAATAATAGGTTCGGCTATTTGATTCAGCTACTTTTTCATTAAAGTATCTCCTCGTTTTGTCCTCAACGAGGCTGAGTTGACCCCGTTACAAACCCACTACTTGGAAGTAAATTTGAAGGAGCCAAGGATCGATCCCGCGACCTCTGGATCTGTAGTCGCAAACTCTGACCACTAGACCACAGAGGCTTTCATATTAAATACATATATATATATATTTTATATGTATATGTATGTTTTGTATGTATAAATTGTGTTTATATTAAGTAATTGATGACTACTTATTTTATGTTATGGGATGGAGTTCAAAGGTTAAGCAAGTTTTTAAGTTCTATGGAAATGCCTTCCTTAACACTAATACATTTTTGTGTATGTTCCACATCTTACTACCCGTCTAAGATATCCACCAATAAATACATAATTAGGAGTGGAGGTAAAGTAATCATGATGGTAAAATCGAAAGGAAATGTACCAACATTTGTATGGAAAGAACGCGAGAGACCATTTAAAGGAAGAACAAATTCTCGATACACCTGTCCATGATTTTAACGCGGATCTCCCCATCATCGACTGACCAAACTGGGAAGGATAACCATAACACGCTGTCCTATATGTTTTTGTTTTTATCCACTGAAAAAGGCCGCGTTTGATCGATTTTGTCTCCCCCTCCCCCAACCGCCCCCTCTTCCACTCCGACTGCGAGTATGATAGCGATGCTAGATCTTGGTTAAACCAACGTCTGGTCACGTGGTTGACAAGTAACCGTCTTATGAGGTTGGGACAACCTGTAGGTGAGGTTACTTCGTCCCGATAAGATGATTATTATTATCACTATGGTGCCGATAGACGTCTTTTATTTTTCAACATCGCGTCTTACTATCCGTTTAATTAGTACATAAGCACATAACCCAAACTAATAGTTTTAGGAAATAAGAAGGTTATATTTATATGAAGTGGAGCCACATTTGCGTGTAGGTAGAGTGGAAAAACTATTAAACAAAAAAAAACCTTAGTACACCCGACCGAGATTCGAACCTCAATCTCTTCATCATCGACAGTTTAGTCTGCTGCGAGAGTTACACCTTAGACCATTCGCCCACTGAAGACTAAACTGCCGATGATGGGGGAGATCAAGGTTCGAGTCTTAGCCGGGTTTCCTGTGAGAAGTATTTCTAAACTGGTTTTACACTCTTCCTCCAAGCAAATATGGGTACACTTTCTTTCAATATAACCTCCCTAATCTATCAAGATATTTATCAAATTCGAGCATAAATGGATTTGTATCTGTTAAAAATAAAATAAAGCCTTATTTTCAAATTCCCATGGAATTTTTTTTAAGTACTTGGCATTATTTGGAACTTAAAATTGTACATGTCACTAAATATTACAAATAAGTTTAATAATAATAATAATAATAATAATAATAATAATAATAATAAGTGATTGAGTACAGCTGTAACTAATCTATTTTATACAATGGTTTATAAAATAATGGTGTATTTTATTTCAAAATACAAAATTTTTTTCCCTCCAAATTTAATTCTAACATTTCATATTGGCAACCCCATATTTTAATTCTATCTTCATCACATTAAATTTGATATATTTTTATTGCTTCGATAAACAATATCAGAACAAACGACTTTGAATAGTCGTAATAGGCTAGTTTTTATTTTCACTTTTAGCTATTTGTGAATACTGTAGCACGAATATTACTAGCCAGATAGCGATTATTAACTCTGTCCCAACATAAATGTTAACTCGCCACAAACAAAATATTTTTATAGGCCTCGATTAGAAAATAGTTTTTAAACCCTGTATTTTGCGTTGGTTTTTTTTTTGGCAGTATGACTGTTGTCACTATAATTATATTGATCTGAAAACAGAAGGAGTAAGGTCACATAAGAGTAAAATAAAAAACAAAACAATCAAAGCAATGATACATGATATGGACTTAATGGCTTTTTTAAAAAAAAGTCATTTGTTCTACGATGTAGGAAGAAAATTGTGACTTATTACACTTTGCATCTGGCAAGGGTGAGATTCAGAGTAAATATTTCATAGTTACTCAAAACACCAATCAACATCACTAATAATAGGCCAATCATAAAATAACAATATAACTTTTTTTAAATAGGATCTACCTCCTTTTGCTTTCGGATTAAAATTGTTAATGTATATATTTGGCCTAAGCAAATATAACCAATTTAAATTGTTCATTTATACAATAGCATATTACATTATTTAAATATTTTTGTTGCTTTTATCCTAATGATTTGTGAACATAAATGATTAATATTGAAATTAAATATAAGATGACGGTGTTTATCTATCGACACATATTAACTTAAATTATTAAAATATATTTTCTTGGTTTTTATAGGACTATGTCACTATATCTTTTATATAAAAATGTCAAAACTTTATTTTTATATTTGAATATTTTCATGAAAAACAAATGGCAAATATATTAATTCAGTTTGAAATACATAACGTTTAAAAAAAATCTCGATTAAACTTCGTAATATTGCAATCATTTAAAACTAAAACAGGATTACACAACTTAAACTTAAATCTCTGTTATATAGTACATACATAAATGTGTAAAATATATATGTATATCTTTATTTAATTTCCAATTTTAAAATATTTATAGCTACTTATTAAGATAACTAACTTTACAACGCTATTTTAAAACCATTATTCGATATAACAATCAGGTCTACATTACTTATACGGCACATTTTAAAACACGAAGCGTTTGGCTCAGAAATAAAATACATCGGACTATAATGATGATTCGAAGAATGCTTTTGGCACATACATTCTGCTAGTAAAGAATCATGTCAACCCATTAGTAAATACAAACAGAATCATGTCAACCCATTAGTGAATACAAACAGAATCATGTCAACCCATTAGTGAATACGAGCAGAATCAGGTCAACCCATTAGTAAATACAAACAGAATCATGTCAACCCATTATTGAATACAAACAGAATCATGTCAATCCATTAGTGAATACGAATATAATCATGTCAACCCATTAGTGAATACGAATAGAATCGTGTCAACCCATTAGTGAATACGAATAGAATCGTGTCAACCCATTAGTAAATACAAACAAAATCATGTCAACCCATTAGTGAATATGAATAGAATCATGTCAACGCATTAGTGAATACGAACAGAATCATGTCAAACCATTAGTAAATACAAACAATCATGTCAACCCATTAGTGAATACGAACATAATCATGTCAACCCATTAGTAAATACAAACGAATCATGTCAACCCATTAGTAAATACAAACAGAATCATGTCAGCCCATTAGTAAATACGAACATAATCATGTCAACCCATTAGTAAATACAAACAATCATGTCAACCCATTAGTAAATACAAACGAATCAGGTCAACCCATTAGTGAATACGAACATAATCATGTCAACCCATTAGTAAATACAAACGAATCATGTCAACCCATTAGTAAATACAAACAGAATCATGTCAACCCATTAGTGAATACAAACAGAATCATGTCAGCCCATTAGTGAATACGAATAGAATCGTGTCAACCCATTAGTGAATAGGAATAGAATCGTGTCAGCCCATTAGTGAATACGAACAGAATCATGTCAACCCATTAGTGAATACAAACAGAATCATGTCAACCCATTAGTGAATACGAATAGAATAGTGTCAACCTATTAGTAAATACAAACAGAATCATGTCAACCCATTAGTGAATACAAACATAATCATGTTAACCCATTAGTGAATACGAATAGAATCGTGTCAACCCATTAGTGAATATGAATAGAATAGTGTCAACCTATTAGTAAATACAAACAGAATCATGTCAACCGATTAGTGAATATGAATAGAATCATATCAACCCATTAGTGAATACGAATAGAATCGTGTCAACCCATTAGTAAATACAAATATAATCATGTTAACCTATCGATAGGTATAATTAATTCTAAACTAATTTTTTAAACTCTGTTATTTTCCTATAGTTTTTCTATTTCAGATAACCAAAGTTATTTCATTTAAAATTAAACAGTAAAATAAACAGTAGGCCTACATATGAGGCTATGAATGTACTAATAGCAAAACATGATCATCTTTAAAGTAAATATAAAAAATTACCAGTCCTAAAGTCTTACATTTGTTTCATACTATCATACTAAAAATAATATGATAAAATATTTCTATTGAAGAATAAGGCTAACATAATCATAAGCCACAAATATTTTCTTATAAAAAAAAAAGGAAATAACATATTTTGACCTTAATTATATATGCAAGTACCACAAATGTATTTACTAAAAACAATTATATTTCTAAAACCCATAAGACACAAGTAAACTATATAAAGTCACAGATCCTATTATTGTGTGATTCAGTGATTAGTTAGAATGTCACTTAAAAAAAAAATCTGAAATTTGAAACCTGTCACAACTATGATATTTTTTATTTTGTTTTATTGGCAGACCACTAAAAATGGCGTCGTAGCACCATCAGACATCAGGTGGGATCCAAATGGGCTTTTTATTATTATTATTATTGTTCCATTATTTTAGGATGGGGAAAAAACTAATAAAATATTAATACTCGATGTAAATGTGCCAATATCACTCCTACGGACTGCCTTGAGGTAAACATCGCGTTTCGCTCAGGTGTGAAACATAATAATGCGAGAGTGCAGTGAAAGGGAGTTAAGGGCAGTGTTTTTGAAGTTTTTATATCAAAACATTTATTTGGCCAAAATAAATAATATATTTCTTCAGTAGAAACAGAGTTTAATGATCTTCACACGGTCATATCAACAGTTGTTGAATATCTGTCATGAACATAGCAGCATTAGATGAGAAACTTTTTAAACGAAGATAAAAAGTTGTCATAAAATTCTAGGACACCCTTGGCTGATATTAAACAACTGTTGATATCACAGTGCGAAAAAAAAATTAAACTATATCTTTCTACTGATTTGTTTTGGCCAAAACAATGTTTTGAAATAAAAACTGCAAACATACTAATCTTTTCTATTTTCCCCTACACTCCCATGCTCAATCTAATATTTATTTTGTTTTAATGATTGTATTGACAGGATCTTTAAGAGCTAAATGACGCTATCGTTACCTTGGAGTCAAATTTGCCCCAGTTACCCTCATCGCACAAACTTCTCCAGAAACTTGAAGACTACATTTTCCACCGGAACACATATCTACACCGTTGGGGGGG
>CABFVX010001608.1:127218-137524 GCA_902151425.1 Timema shepardi | reverse complement strand
GAAGATGAACGAGCCGTATGAGAGGAAACATGGCGGAACAGGTTCTGAGGACGCGTCTCCATAAACTGAACAAAGTTAAGGAGGAACATCCACTCGAATTATTTTACCAAACCAACATTTTAGATTTAAAAAAAAAACCTCTAGCTTAATAAGGAAGTAGTGAGCTTTATTTAATGACCTATTTTTAAAAAAAATCAGTCACACTTAACAAGAATCAATAGGGATCTATTAAAAAGGAACTTTCAGAACATACAAATATAATTTAGCGGTCAAAAGTGATATCTTACTAAATTATTAGGTATTTTTTTTCTTAAAACAATATCTTACTACCCTTTCGGGCTATACGCGCATGTACTAATGTTACTAATGGGTTAGGGGTGAGGAAGCTTGAATTTAGAGGAAGTGTTCCTGCATTTACCTGGAGAGAGAGTGGAAAACTATTTTGGAAAAACCATCCTCAATACACCTAGCTTAGAATCGAATTCAAGACATCCTGGTCACCGTCAAACCAGACTAGACGACCTTTGAGATTTAGTTCACGTGCCCTCCGGTAGGGGTATGTATATTTTTTATTGACGGTGATTTTTTTCTTCCGTGGTCTATCTCACTCTACAGTGGCATCAATTCGGATTGAAGAGGGAGGAATTGGGGGATGAGGGGTGAGAATAAACTTAGTATTAATCCGAATAGGGGGTGAGCTTCTAGTTTAAAAAAAACCCCTATTAATCTGTGTTCCCGCAGTGAAATAATCTGAGTTTCAAAATGTATTTTTTGTTGTTTCATTAAAAAAAAGCAGTGAAGCATATTTTCTATTTCTTTCTTTCTTTAACTAAGAGAGAGAACATACTAAAACAAAAAAACAGTAACTTTAGAAATAATAATAGTAAAAATGATTAAAAAAACCACAAACCGACATGCCACCAGCCAAATGTTATTTCAGAGTAAAATTCTGACACTTTGAATATTTTAATTAATTAGGTTTTTTATTTAAAAAAAAGATTTTTAAAATTTATATTTTATTTTTTACTTAGGCATGATTTATGATACTTGAAGGGAACCTCAGATGGAATCTGCCTCTGTGACTATGTGTATATATATATAGCTCTAGGTTGGTGGGTAGGAGGAGGGGGGTGCTAGGGTCAGTGCCGCCTGGTGTCGAATTGGCCAACTAAAACCAATCTTTCCCTGTGGTAGGTAGCAGCTGCGGTCAACGTGTTTAGATTGTCTCATGGGAGGGGTGTTAGGGGGTGAGAGGGGGTCTCTAGGGTTGGGAAGGGGGGGGGGGCAAACTCTGCTATGTAAAAAAAAGAAGAAAGAAGGTTGGTAAAGGGTCGACGTTTTGTAGGAGGAAAGAGGGTGAGGTCAGAAACTGAAGGGAATATCGTCGAAGAGGAAAGGGTGATGTCGGATATTGAGGGGCGGAGGAGGGTGGAAAGGTAGAATTAAAGGGAAAGGAATGATTACAGAAGAGAACGACTCTGGTTTGTGTTCGGAGTAATGGTCCCCAACTTAAAAACACTTGGTACGGGCTTACATTCTTATGCTAGTAGTGCGAGAAGGACACAAGTAGCCGGTATAAGGCGTCAATCTCTCGGTAAATCGGACTGCCGGTGACGAGGATTTACGGGTTTGAATCTTGGTCGGGTGCTTCTCCCCCCCCCCCGCGCAAAATGATTTCCCACTCTTCCCCTCACGAAAATTCGGGTACACGTCCTCTAAATTCAACCTTACTCATCTTTAACACATCCGAGTAATTGGTTAAAGAGCGCCTAATAATATGAAAGAGTATTAATACGCGGTTACAAAATAAGAGTATTTAAAATATATAAATTGTAGGGGCCCAAATTTTATAGCAAAGAAATGTAATTTTAACTTAATTTGACATACGTTAAAAATCCAAACGATAACATGAGATTTTTTCGCTTGTTTTGGAAATCAATTTATTTGATTTATCCAGTTCTTATAATCAACAAAAATCTTGCAGTAATTCCAGTGTAATGGCGTGTTGTTTTATGTTCTCCCCTATCCACCAACTTCATCCCTTTTTGAATCAAAATATTTCCCTAAGCCCTTTAACGCTGTTCTCCACGGAAAACGAATCAAGGTCAATATCTTTAGTTTAATAAAGACACACAATGAGTTTGAGAGATAATTCAAATTTTTGCAAAATAAACCTTTTTAAATAAATCGGTAAAATTAAATTCTCTATTAAATTGGCCTTTCTCTAAAGAACAAATCTTTGTGGAAGGGCAGAGGGTATACCATGACCCCATCTCGTCCTTCACCAACCACTTTTAAACCATTATGAAGACCTTGGTTTGATATAACAATTTAAAACAATCGGTAAAAGGAATTATATAGACCTGTGTAGTTAGGAAAAAAAATAAGATCACAAAAAAAAGAAGACATAATTGTATTTATATAATAATAATAATAATTAAAAAAGTTAAAAAATATCTTTGGTCAGTGGTATCAGGCCTTATAAAACTTAAATGTTAAATATTTTAACTGTAACTAAAATTGTAATTAAAAAAAAGATTTGAGGATTTGAATTTGTATTTTAAATTTGAAAGAAAAATTTTGGATTCAGATTCGAGAAATAAAAGATTGGACCTCCATCTTTAACTACAATTCGACTCCGAGCTATCAAGAGCACAACGAAACAACTGTGAGTTTATAATAACCGACCAGAGCTCTGTTGCGATCCCTTCAACCGCAACTTCGACTCCTTACCCCCTTCCCCCCCACCGACTATCACTGGTCACACGTGGACCTCAATACACTACCGAATAACGAGAAAACAACGGTAGCTTTGGTGTACTTCAGGTCGCTAACCACAAGTTAACCACCCGATCTCTTGCATTGCAACAGCAATAGCACGAGGTCATTCTCTGTAAACTCTGCTCAATTAAATAACTTTGATATTTACATATTTTAAATCTACTTTCTTCTTTACTATATTGATTTAGTGTATGTTTTAAATTATTTACCCAAACAAACATTTTAAAGGCCTTTTTCGATAAACAATACAATTTCAAAAGATCCTTCAGTACACTAACTTTACATGAATAATTTTTAAGAAAACAACCATATATCCTAATTTATTAATTAAAACACACTCAAGATAACAATTTTTTTAAATTGTTAAAATCATTGTAAAAAAAATATTCAAATTTTCAAAAATTAATCATTAGTAAACTACCCATGGATCAACTTTCCTACAAAAAAAAATACATACAGATATTTTTATAATGTAAAGCACTAGCCAGATATCCAATTTGAATAAAATCGTTCTAACCATCTTCAAAAATTTAAAGTTTCCAAAAATCAGTTGTCAGTAAACTACCCTTGATTCTATATTTAGAATCGAAATCATGGTATGATCTCTAAGTGTATTACCATATAACATTTAAATATTAAGTTCGAACAAAAGTCATCAAACCGTTCAGAACGTAGCCGCAGAGACGAACAGAATAAAACCAGCCTTTTTGAGTCCAGGGGCATACATTCCTCCTGTTGATTGTAAAGAACAAAACAACTTCACGATACCTATACAGTAGCCCCATGACCTCTTTGGTGCTGACTGACAGCTCAAAGCTAACAGTTAAAAGCTTTGAAAAGTTACTATACCAAATTATGTATCCCTACGCCGAACCATATGATCTAAAAAACATGTGTTTAGCAGCTGTCACTTCTGACGGTCAAAATTTAGGTATATACCTAAATGTTGACTGTCAGAAGTCAGCTGTGAGCTGTCAGTCAGCACCAAAGAAGCCATGGGGCTACTGTACCTTTTCTATATGAATATTATTAGGTGTTTTGTCTCACGACAGGTCTATTCCTTTTGTCAGTGAATTTAGACCGCCAATGCGCCCTGTCCTCTGCCTCCTCCTTCAGCTCCCAGAATTCTCTTCTTTCCTTCAAGTCATCCAATACTTGAATCCTCCTCCTTCCTAAGCTCCTCTTTCCCTCAACCTTTCCTTCTATGACGTCGTGAATAAGACAGTTCCTCCTAAGGATGTATCCGAGACAGTTTGCTTCGTCCCGAAGAATCACATCCAAAATGGTTCTCTTCTCACCCACTCTTCTTAGGACTGGTTCATGTCTCACCCGTCTGTCCAAGTGATCTTCTGTAGTCTTCTCCAGCACCGCATTTCAAAGATCTCTTCCCTGTATATAAGCCAACATTGACAAACTGATTCTATTTTACAGCTATCAAGATCTACACGTTTACTCAAAAGGTATAACTGCATAACGTAAGGTTTAGGTGTACTAATACATAAAATCTAATTCAGTAGCAGTCTCAGCTACTGGACGAGCTTGTTTCTACGTCGATCCCACTATACAACACTTTCATATTTACAAGTTGCCCCAACAAATTTTTTTACTCTCCTCTTCTTCCTCTGAATCTTGTTTTTTTTTTTCTTTCTTACATCTTTGTCTTTCCTTAGTAAACAAAGGTATTAATCTTGATAAGGAGGACGGGGGAAGAAAAAAAAAATCCTCTGCCATGTAAAGTTTTACAACGCGATTTGTTTCAATTAAGTGTACACAATTTTCATATTCTTTCCTCCTATCTGTAATTATTAAGCTGGCTTTTTTTTAAATGTGTTCATATTTACATAAAGCTTAATTTATAAAATTATTATATAACTTTTTTTTAAAGACATTGATATATTATGTAAACGTTTTTAATACCAAGTATTGTGTACTTTTGTGTTATTATTATATTACGATATTTAAGTATCGACGGTAGACTTGAAGAGCTGTACCTCCTGAGTTTTATAGCCAAGATGATGGGTTTAAAAAAAATACTAACATTATTCTTGTTGATGGAGTAGAAGTGACGTCAGAAATAAACTATAGCCGCTGCCACGTTAACATTTGTGGGAGTAAAATAATTAACTTTTTTTTAAATTTAGCAGCGCGTCTTACTACCTGTTCGGGTTATACGCTTTAAGTACTAAGTAATAATTACTCTAATGGATTAGGAATTGGGAAGGTTGAATTATAGGAAGTGAACCCGCATTTGCGTGGAGTGAGAGTGGAAAACCATTTAGGTTCACCCGACCGAGATTTCGAACCTCGATCTCCCCGTCCTCAGCAGTCGAGCTCAACACGACAAGCGCGTTAGCCAACTACGCCACCGAGGCGGGTAACTTTTGTTGTTGTTATTTTGTGTTTAAAAATGGCTTTTTATCAAGTACAGTCCAATTTTAATTAGAATAAGCTTTTAGAAAATACCTTTTTTTGTGACCAACATTAATAAGATTTTACTATATTATTATTGTTAAAATTTAGGTAGTGATAATATCTATTAAAAGTGACAGCAGTAGATTCCAAGACCTGACGTATGAATACGTGAAATTAGATCTAGTCACTTTTATAGTTGAATCGTTAGCTTATAGTGCTAATTATGGGAAGCTATTTTTTTTTTAGCACCGCACCTTTATACCCGTTCAGGTCGCACGCATATGTACTGATTACACTAATGAGCTATGGATGCGGAAGGATGAATTTAGAGGAAGTGTATCCACATTTGCATGGAGGTTGTTTGGAGAACAATTTGGGGAAAAGCACCCTCAGGACACTCTACCTGGATACGAGCTCCGATACACCTCTCATGGTACGGTATGTTATGGATTGAGACTTAAGTATACCTCAAGTTGAATTCTAAGTATTGTTGTGAAATAAAATGTTAATTTATTTTTATAATATTCATATATTCCGAACAGGTAGTAAGATGTGATGCAAAAGTAGTTATAATGAACAGTATATTATTTCAGTTAAATACATTTATAAAAGTAAAATTAAATTTAATCTTTTTACAATACATGTTTCATACTAAATGTGTCCATCGCAATTTTTTAAATTTAATTAGATTTTTATTTTTTAATATACTTAATTTTTTAAATACGAGTAATTTGTCTGGAATGTAGATATTTATATGATTAAAAAAATATATAACATATTTAAAGTCAAAATCGAACCGGGACGCTATAAAATACTGTATCATCAAATCAACCGGTGAGAATCGAACTCCAGTTCTCTTGGTAGAGATTTGGCTACATTAACTCTTGCAATTTTATTTTTATTTTTAATAAGTGAAATGGTTCTTCACTTCATTCATCTCTCTTCACCAACTTTTGAGCTGTACAAGCTCAGAGTAGAAAGTTAATAATTTAGTGAGCGAGGGTGCGTGATATAAGAAGGGTGTAAGTAAGGGGGGGGGGGATGGTCGGCGCGGGTGGACGGATGTGCAGGCCCAACGGACTGGTCTTACACGACATCCCTCTCCAGAGTCTTTGCATCTCAGGGACACACTTCAGGGATGCAGGGCCCTGGCCCTAGTACACATGTGTTGTGGAAAAGGGAGGGGGGGGGGAACAGAAACTAACTGTTTGTGCCCTTTAGTGGGTGGTGTCGTGGCTTCTATAGCTAACTGACCTAATTCATTTTAGGACATACACAACAACCAGACCCCAAATGGATAATTTGTTTCGTCAGACGTACTTTCGACGGGGCTTAGGTGTGCCGTGATGGTGCAAGCAATTATTTTAGTGCACTATATTATTATTATCACCGCGTCTTACTTACCCGTTCGGGTTATACGCACTTACGCTAATGTGTGATGGTAGGGTGATTGTGAGATGAAATGGAGGACCTGCAGTTTAACGTGGGATACGAACCACGGCGGAGGCCTGGCATTCCCGGCACTCACAAGATGTCTTGTCAGAGGTGAAGGAAGGGTTTGGTAATCAGATAAATCTGTGCCGGGACCGAGGGTTGAACTCCGGACCCCCAGTACAGGAGTCTGACACTTTACCCCCAGACCACCAGGTCACCTTTAGTGCACTATAGTACTAGTACCCGCTTCGGTGCTCGAACGGTCTGAGACGGCAGTTTTGCAACAGACTGAACTGCCTGATGGAGAGATCGGGGTTTGAATCACGGTTGGTTGTTTTTTTTATCTAAACTCCATGAAAATACGTGTAGGTCTACACTTAATCTAAATTCAACCTTCCTCTTCCCTAACACATTAGTTCAGCTAAATGTAACTCGAATGAGTAGTAAGAATCGGTGCAAAAAACAAACAAAAAACTTATCTATGGCTATAGGATGAGTTTGTGGAAAGATTTAAATAAATGCATCAGTGGTTTCCTTCAAAGGGGGGTGTAAAAATCTCATGCGTACATTAATTAGCCACCCCGAAATTTCACCCAGCTCTGCTTTTCTCCACACAGCTAGCTCCGGAGCTATTAGCGACGCAACATGAGCTTTGAACCACTAGGCGACTAAATATCGACCCTATCCGTATTCGAGCCAGTGTCTCTAACAAAAGGGCTTATATACCCTCATGAAAACTCTACTTTGAATGCTCTAGAACACAATTCATTATAATTTTTTTTATATGCCATCAATATGCTGCATGCGTAAATTTAATACTCTACAATTAACATACAATTTATCATAGTGATAGAGTATATTTATATTAAAATAAAAAAGCTTTAACGTGGAAACAGAAACCAAAAACTCGGGGTATCTCATTGTTCAAAGTATTATATAGGTACACTCTTTTTTTTAAAGGTACCCCGCTCCCCCCACAGGAAGTTAAATACCATATGGCGCACATACGTGTTAAAAGAAATAGCTTCAATTTCTATCTCACGGGGTTAGCAAGAATATATGAACTGCACTTATATAGCTCCTGGATTGTGTAAGATGCAATGCGGCAAGCAGTAGTGTAATAAGAACTGCCTACACGTTTTATCTCACGGGGTTAACAAGAATATATGACTGCACTTATATAGCTCCTGGATTGTGCAAGATGCAAGGTGGCAAACAGTAGTGTGATAAGAATGGCCTACACGTTTTATCTCACGGGGTTAACAAGAATATATGGACTGCACTTATATAGCTCCTGGATTGTGCAAGATGCAAGGTGGCAAACAGTAGTGTAATAAGAACTGCCTACACGTTTTATCTCACGGGGTTAACAAGAATATATGTACTGCACTTATATAGCTCCTGGACTGTGTAAGATGCAATGCGGCAAACAGTAGTGTAATAAGAACTGCCTACACGTTTTATCTCACGGGGTTAACAAGAATATATGGACTGCACATATATAGCTCCTGGACTGTGTAAGATGCAAGGTGGCAAACAGTAGTGTAATAAGAACTGCCTACACGTTTTATCTCACGGGGTTAACAAGACCTCCTACTACTACTTTTAGGCCTACTGTTGAGCAGAGGTCGGCATCTTTTTTGGACACTGATCGACTTATAAATAAATCTATCAACGGTTCCGCGATCACACGTTGTTTCTCCACTCTACTTTAGATTTTTATCTGTCTCCCTCAATTTTATTTTTACTAAAATTCAATCTTGCCTCAAATACTTATATCCCCACCTTTAAAGTATATATATATATATATATATATAATCAATGAGACTTACTACCTGTTCAGGTTATATGCATTTATGATAATTACTCTGATTAGGTAGGGATGAGGAAGGAACAATTTTAGAGGTAAGCTAACCGCATTGGCGTGGAAAAAGAGTGTAAAAACATGTAGGAAAAACCACCCTTTGTGGACTTAACCGATATTTGAACCCCGATGTCCTCTTCATCAGCAGGTCAGTCCAACAAAAGAGCGACGCCGTAGACCATTCGGCCACTGAAGAGAGTCATAATAAATAAAACTGTACATTCTGATATTTAACTACTTAATATTCTTTTATTATTACCGATTATGATCGATCAAGGAAAGTTTGTTCACATTCAAATATCATTTGGAAAGTACTTGTTGAGCTGTTTGCGATTTTAGGATATTCAAAGATCGACCTTTGATTAATATTTTGAAAAATCCTAGTAGGAAAGACCGTATTCGACGGTTTCAAAAGTTACTAAAAATTTTAAATATATAATATTATGATAATTTCAACTGGCATATTTGATATATTAAATTCAATAACTTCAAAAAAAACCTAATATTTTAACAAAATGTTATCAATTTTGACAAAAAAAAGTTTGTATTTTCTAAAAGGTCCTCTCTACCGGAATACAACTATAAATATAGCGCCTTTGTACTGTTGTTTGGTAAAATTGAGTAGTCTTAAATAATTTGTCACTTATCTTCAATAGTTTTGGAAATCAACCCCTTTATATATTATATTTTACTCTTCTCTTGACCCGTAGGAGGGAGAATTATTGTGATGGTAAAAAAATAAAATTCGATATTTTGATAAAAGCCAACGTTTATGAGCTCCTGAAACCGAAAAAAGTTGTTTTCACAATACCGTCCGTACCTCGGTCTAGAAGCGAAACCATTTTACCGATTGGGTTAAAACTTGATATATTCGGTATTCATAAAGTTACCCTGAGGAATTTTTGGAATTTTATATTCAACTCTAAAAAATAAGGGGAGTTTACTGAGGAGTAAAAAAATATATCTGTTTTCTCAAAATAATATACTTTAACAATTTTGATACAACTTTGTATCCAGGCACTATTTTACATTACAAACCAACTGGCAATTCAATTTTTTCCATGAAAATAACTTTTGAGGGTTTTATTGTCTCTATTTTAAGATTAAAAAAATTGAGAAAGTCTGTGAGGTGCATAGTACTATTTATTTAATCGAGTTCTATTATAAAATAACTCGGTAACGCACACCTTAGTCCAGGAGTAGACCCCATATTATTGCCGGATACATTACCATTAGTGTCCACAGCTAATCGCGTCCTGATTATCCCCGCTCCCCTTCACTTCCTTCCCTCCTGGTCATTGAATCATCGCCATGGAGGGCACGCTCATTTGTTAATCTGCTCTGCTTGGAGGACCTCATCACGTCATTACTGCTCTTTTGTTTCGTCGGCCTCCGCTCAATCGATCAGTGCTACCAACGGTAAGTCGATCACGGGGCATAATTCCCTCGCTTTCTATACACAGCGTGGTACAGAGTCTGTATTGTATCGTGACCCACTGGGATTATTATTTAATCTAATTTTGCGTTTACTTTCTAATATAAAGTATTATTATTATTATTAGCACCGCGTCTTACTACCCGTTCGGGATGTACGCACTTACGCTAATGTGTAATGGTAGAGTGATTGTGAGATGAAATGGAGAACCTACAGTTTAACGTGGAATCCGAACCACGGTGGAGGCCTGGCATTCCTCACATTCACAAGATGTCTTGTCAGAGGTGAAGGAAGGGTTTGGTAATCAGATAAATCTGTGCCGGGACCGAGGATTGAACCCCGGCCGCCAGCATAGAAGTCTGACACCTTACCCCTAGACC
>CABFVX010001608.1:95391-111996 GCA_902151425.1 Timema shepardi | reverse complement strand
GTGGGGAATGCCAGGCCTCCACCGTGGTTCGGATTCCACGTTAAACTGTAGGTCCTCCATTTCATCTCACAATCACCCTACCATTACACATTAGCGTAAGTGCGTATAACCCGAATGGGTAGTAAGACGCGGTGCTAATAATAATAATAATAATAACGACAAATCAACATGCGGGCTAGCAGTTCATATGTTTGGGCGAATGGAGATGTGGTAACTTCACCTTCCGACCAAGAATTCCCTTTATAAAGAATAAAACATTAACATAATCTTTTAAGGCGGGAGTGAATGGAACGTGAGAAAAGGTAAATATGTTTGCCGTTTTTATATCAAACGAATTTTTTGGTCAAAAATAAATCTAATATTTCTCCAATAGAAATAAAGAGTTTAATTTTTCTCACATGGTGATATTAATAATTGTAGAATATCTGTCAAGGGTGTCTTGGAATTTAATGACAATTTTTTTCTCTTATTTTAAAAAGTTTGTCATCTAATGCCGCCATGCTCATAAGAGATATTAAACAACTGTTGATATCACCACGTGAAGAAAAAAATTAAACTTTAGGTTTTTTTACTAGATAAATATTTTATTGATTTTGACCAATAAAAACTTAAAATATTGGCCTTTTCTCGCGTCCCCTACGCCCCCACCTTAAAGTAGTGCCTGCCTAAAATGCGGTAAAAAAATACCAAGCAGTTCGCAAAGGATTTTAAGGGGTAAGCGATGTACCACTGAGTTTTTTAAATCATCAAATATTTTGTCCGAACAAATTAAAATAGATGACCACTTGACATCATAGACTATTTTTTTTATAAGCCTTTATTTCCCTCTTTCATATCTTTGTTTGGATCGATTACAGTTTATACTTTACACGAAAGTAGTGACTAGTTTTTTTTAATTGAATGGTCTCATAATTTTAAAAGCCAAGTCGGTAGCGTGTCTGTCTACTGAGCTAAGGGTCCTGGGTTCAATTTACAACATGTCCGAAAATGTATCATTGGATAAATGAGGGCTTTCCCTTTCATAGTGATGAATTAAAGGCGGGGGGCTAGGTTTGGTGTCTGTTCCATATTTAAATTAGATGATAAGTCGTGTTCTGATATAATCAGTCGGTTCAGAAAGTGCACGATAATTACCTGTAGTAAATGGTCCGGATTACACCCACCGACTGATTTTATCTGGCCCGCTAAGGATTTAGCAAACAAACGGTACAATTGTGTGAGAATAACCCGCCTCGGTGGCGTAGTTTGGCTAACGCGCTTGTCGTGTTGAGCTCAACCGCCGAGGACGGGTAGATCGAGGTTCGAATCTCGGTCGGGTGAACTGGGGGTGGGTTTTCCTGAATGGTTTTCCACTCTCCCTCCACGCAAATTCGGGTTCACTTCCTCTAATAAAACCTTCCCAATTCCTAGTCCATTAGAGTAATTAGTACTTAAAAGCTTATAACCCGAACGGGTAGTAAAACGCGCTGATAAATATTATTATTATTATTATTATTATTATTATTATTATAAATATGTGAATAAATAAAGTTGAAATTTTTGCTAGACTTTCGAAACTGTCCCATTTTTTGTAAGGTTTCTGACCCTTGCCTTAGCCCATGGCCTTGAAAGGGATAAGCGAGTGGAGAAAGTTTGGAAAACGCTGTTTTAGACTAAACAATTATTTATATATATAAACTCGCCTGTACTGATAAAGTTTAAATGTATCGATAGCTGCCAAAATTATCAGCGAACTGTCAACAGGGAACATCTACACAACACACGCAGCTTGGCGTATTAGATACATGAAAGTATATTTTCAATTAATGCTTTAATCCCTCACAATACCCACAATGGTGGTCACACGGACAGAGGCGCCGGTAAAACTCAATCTGGTGTACTTGTGATTTGGAGTTCGGGTTTCGATTTACTTATATTTTGTTGAGATATAACAAACGATCTCGAATCCGTATTTATTTTTAGTCGAAATAGTTTTCCGGACTTGACCGGAATTTTTTATAGTTAAAATTCGGATAGTTTTTTTTTATTGTCTGCGGGTAGTTCGGATGGGAAGTATATATTTTAGCACCGCGTCTCAGTACTTGT
The DNA here is from genome assembly GCA_902151425.1 of Timema shepardi. Lineage (NCBI taxonomy): Eukaryota > Metazoa > Arthropoda > Insecta > Phasmatodea > Timematidae > Timema > Timema shepardi. The sequence continues at coordinate 109,911 of CABFVX010001608.1, read as the reverse complement.
TCGGGTTATACACCTATGTATTAATGTGTTAAGGATTAGGAAGGTTAAATTTTAAGGAAGTGTACCCGCATTTGCGTGGATAGAGAGTGGGAAAACAACCAAGGAAAAACAACACCATCAGTACACCCACCGAACCGGGATCGAACCCCGATCTTCCCGTCAAGTCCATTGCGGGAGTAGTACCTTGTACCATTCGACCACACAAGCGGGCTACTTTGATGCGATGATTATAATATATAAGTACGAGCTTTGCGCCGACATTCTGCCACCTCCTGTTCTCCTGGTATTGTCGGCCGAGTCGACGAAAACAGGCACTTTAGAACAATTACAGTGGAGCGAGAGAGAGGAAGAATATAGAGGGGTGGATTAGACAGAGAGATTGATGGACGAATGAATTCACTAGCAGAAGGGGAAAAAGAAAGAGCAGCTTGTAAAAAAAATACGGTAATAGAGAGATTTTTATAATTAAATGAGAGCTGATCTGTATGACAGGTTCATTATAACTGCTGTGAGATACTTCATTGCTTGTTAAAAATGACGATATAAATTAAGGGGATTTAAGTCTTAAGGGGGTTTCCTAAATACAATAGTTGAGATATTACCAATCATATGTTGCGTTTGGGTTGAATATTGATACAACCTATAAAAGTGCACAATTCTGTGTGTTAAGGGAATTAACACACAACAATTTTTTATGAACCTATACATGTATAGACTCGTAAATATAGTTAAAAAGTTGAAATATTCTATCCTAAGAGTTTTAAAAAAAAATCCACATATTTTGGTTTATTATTAAGGGCTAAATCCCAGGGGAAACGAAGTGTAACTGTATGGGGGCGTAAAATGGATCTTTGTGAATCGAAGGATGACATTTAATCGGTGGGAGGGGGGCTCACAATACAAATTGTATTATCATTTTTATATTTATCCTCCCCTGTTTGTTCACCTAGTGACGGACATATCTACTCAGGAAGGTAAACCCACTTGGTTTCAAGGACTTAAGTATTTCTGAACGACTATTCTTGCGCCTTAAGTTGACCTGGGAGAGGATCTCTTAAGTTCGCTTAATTTAAATAAAATATACGATTGGATTGCGAAATATCTAACCCATTTTGTAGAGCGGATTGTGTGTGAATTTATAGATCCTGAATTTAAAAAAAAATTACAAAAATTATTTTACCAATTTAATTCTTTTAGACGACGAATAAAACTGATCAAGGATTGTCTTTGACATATTATTATAATTTAACCCATAGTCGCTAGGATATGGTCAGATACTTTGGTTATACAGTCCAAAATTCATTAAAAGAGCCTTTATATAATAATTTTTTCGGCAAATATAAATAACAATTATTATATTACTATTGTTTTTTTATAGGTATTGATAAGATGTATCAAACGTGACAGTTGCATATAACATGACATGAATACGTGAAAATAGATCTATTATTTTTTTTAGCTGTCAGATAATTTTCTTCCTATAAAAATTGGACGTCTTATGCTAGTTAGAGTACAATTTAGCTTGTAAGTCGCGCGTTCAGATAAACCCATGAACGTAAAATAGCTTGCCTAAAAATTTACCCTCGCACCCGATGAGGACTCGATAGTTTTTTTTATCTACGTGAGCGCGCTGAGTGTTTTATTACCCGGCAGATCAATCCGCATATTCTACAATAATGGTCGTAAGTTGGAGGAAGGTTGAATTTAAAGGAAGTGTACCCGCAATTTTAGGGGAGGGGGAGCAACCCTGTAAAGAAAAACTATCCCCCAGTTCATCCGGCTAGAATCTGTCCCTTCGTCTTTCCATCCCTGCAAACCAAGATGAAAAGAGAATGACGCCTTATCCCACGTGACGATAATTAGGATGGGGGGAAGGTGTTATTAACTGCGAATTAAAATATCAAAATTAACACAATTGGGGGATGACGATTACCTGACCAAACTTGTGAGGATCAGAGTTTTTTTTTTAGATCAAAATTTTATTTTTAGCACCGCGTCTTACTACCCGTTCAAGTTATACGATTATGTATAGTTTCTATAATGATCCTAGGGATTAATAATATTATATTTAGATAAAGTGTACCCGAAATTTGCGTAGAGAGTGAGTGGAAAACTCTTTTGGAATAACCACCCTCATTGCACCCGACCGAGATTCGAACCTCGATCTCGCTATCATCGGCAGTATAATCTACTAATAGAATAGCATGTTAGACCATGCGTCCAGCCAGGTGAGTTCCGAAATGTTAATTTCTTCTTCAGACATTCTCAACCGTCGCCTGTAATTCATTTTCTTTACCTTACACACAAAAAAAAAAAAAGGTCATGGGCTAGAAGTTCAGATTTAATAACCCCCCCAAGAAGCACGCACTCTCCCTAAGGTAAGGGTCACGAGGATCTAGAGGTAGGGTAAGGGGTTCGGGGACAAACCTAACCTTTGAAAATTGAAGGAGAGAAAATAAAAAGAACCTCCATACTCTTGAGATAATGTTTACATTGTGTTGAGTGAAAGGTCTGGTTTTAAACCAGGTTAAAAGTATTAGATTTCCCCCCATTTAGAGTATTGTTGTTATTAGCACCGCGTCTTACTACCCGTTCGGGTTATACGCACTTACGCTAATGTGTAATGGTAGGGTGATTGTGAGATGAAATGGAGGACCTACAGTTTAACGTGGAATCCGAACCACGGTGGAGGCCTGGCATTCCTCACATTCACAAGATGTCTTGTCAGAGGTGAAGGAAGGGTTTGGTAATCAGATAAATCTTTGCCGGGACCGAGGATTGAACCCCGGTCGCCAGCATAGAAGTCTGACACCTTACCCCTAGACCACCAGGTCACCCCATTTAGAGTAGAAAGTCCGGAGCTGTTTTAGGATGGATGTATGATCTTGTATAGTTACCAAGACTATGATTGGGTTGTAGTTGGTTCTAGTTAGAAAAAAAGGTTCCTTTGGTGACTGCATATCTAATCTCAATTATATACAAGAACATCTAGTCTTTTTAGATTAAATTTATAGTCCTTTTTATCTCAGTCAAGTTTTTAATTTTTTTTTTAAAGTTTAGTATCAAAGTTAATATCAAGCATGAGCCTTTAGTGTATCCTTTTTACAAGCTTCTCTTTTTTCTTTCTTGTGTCTTACTAATCGTTCGGGTTGTGCACATATGTCATAATTTTTATAATGTGATAGAGATGCAGGTTTACTCTAGATAAAATGTACCCGAGTTTGCATAGAGGAAGAATGTAAGCACATATAGGGAAAAACCCAGCTCAGAACACCTCACCAGGATTTAAACCTTGATCTCCAAGAGTTGCGCTTTAAAACTTAAGACTATTCATCCACTTATTTTAAAGGTATGTTATTTCCTTGTATTCCTCAAAGAAAATGTAGGTACAATCTCTAAAAACTCTACACTTCTAGTCCTTACTCCGGTAGCGTAGTTAAAATGCTTATAACTTCAAGGATAGGGATACATTCAATCTCTAATTTAACAGTCGTTGAATGACAAATGTAAAATATTCTTCTTTTATGCAAGGTCCTTCCTTAAGCAAAAAAGTGCGCTTTATTACTGGGTGATGTCAATTATTATAGAAGCTGTAACAATTTTTCATTAAGAATAATATCATAAAGACGTGTGAACGTATTAACCTTGAAAGTCGGTGTTTGGGTGGAGTATATCCTACAAAGGGGGAGAAAATGTCGTTAATATTTCCATCTGCAGGGTCGTCTTCCAACGAGGCGAGCGAGTCCAAACATGAGCTACGAAACACTAATTGGGCAGGTTCTGAGAATAGAGATCGTCCCACACCCCTCAACGCTCACAACCTCATTCCCTTACACCCCCCCCCCCAAAAAAAAGAACTCACTAGGGTGAAATTAGCATGGTTAAGTGTTTCAGTTATTAAAGCATCGAGGGTTGGGAAGGGGTTACCGACCGCGCTAGGTTAATTGGATCTACGGAGAGTATTTAAAACAGAGGTGGGTTTGGAGGCAAGGNTTCGTTCAGTGATTTTCCAACACGGCCGCGTTATGTTCGGTTGGACGCTCATTCTCTATGGAAACATTTGTCTGGGGAAATAAGTTCCTCCCCCCCTCCCACGCCACCCCCCCCGTGACTTACTATCCTTCCTGGCTATATTCGTGTCGCCACACAAACACCCATATCAGAGACCTTCAACCACTCCCCCCTCCCCCATCAACACAAACAGACACCCACCTATTTGACACCTTAACCACTTTTTGAAGAACCTTTTTCTCCAAAATATTAATTAATTATTTATCTGCTTTGGTGGCCATATGGTCTAAGGTGTTATTCTCGCAACAGACCTACTGCCGGTGACATATAGATCGGGGTTCAAATCCCGATCGGATGCACCGATGCTGATTTTTATTTAATGGTTTTACACTCTCTCCACTCAAATGGAGGCACACGTCCTTTAAATTCAACCATTATAGTCTCTAACTCACTAGTGTAGTTAGTAATTAATACCGTTGTGCTAAAAATAAAATTATTCAGCTTTTGTTGAGTTTTCAAAATAATATACAAAAGCTATGTGATATATAAACGTTTAAAGAGGATCCCACATTTCCAAAGGTCCACCACATTCAGCTAACAGGGCTCTTCACTGGAGCCAGCTGTTAAATAAATGCGAGCCGCAGAACACATTGTATGGGGTATAAACTAAACATGCTTATAGGTTGAGAGCTTTTAGCCACCACCGGTAAACAACGGCTTGACTTGAAGTGGTGGGGGACTCACCCGATATGAGTTTGGTACCGATGTTCTCCCAGCTGGTGCCGTTGGAATAAAGGATCCCCGGACTGAGGGACGAGAACCTGTTATCGCTGATGTCTAGAGTGAGATGAGGGATCTTCTCCAGTTTCACCAACAGCGCGGGGGGAAGTTCCTCTACCTGTAACACACATCACCATACTCTCATATTATATTTGTGAATGTACCGATACGAGTCTGTTGTAGAGAGACGCCAATGTAAGATATACATTCAACTCGATTTTCTTAAAATAAAATTTTATTTGTGATTTAACACCTTAACTCGTTTGGAAACACTTCTGCCTATTGATATAAGGTTCATGGAAGACTGGGTGATGTGGCTGTTCAAGGATTAAGCTAGTTAGCACGTCGTGTTATGTTGGTTCAGATAGTATACCTGCAAACATCCCCTAATAAAGGGTTGAAACAGTGCCTTTAGGCTATTAATAGCTTCCAACGATGGGAAACTCACCTGAGTTCCTCTTATCTGAAGCACCAGCTCGTAGTTCTCCTCGACCCCTTCCAGAGCGTCACCGGCGATGGTCTTCAATTCGGTCCCCGTGATCTCCAAGTGCCTCAGTCTGGGGTTGAAGGCCCCTAAGAGCTGGTCGGTGAGCGCGGGCTCCAGGATGCGAACCGACAGCTTCCTGAGCGAGGAGACACTGGACAGGGCACTGCCCAGACGGAACCGGTACTTCTCTATCTTGGGCCACGTCTGTATCCTGAGGGAGGTGAGCAGGTGGAGGCGGGTCAGAGTGTCGGCGTCGAACCGTTCCAGGCGGGGCAGGTCTTGTACGTCTAGGTGTTGCAGACGGTTCAAGCCGGAGAAACTGTCTTTGGTGATTATCTGGAAATGGCAAGTCATCTTAGAAGTGGAAATATTAAGGGAGAGGGGTACATCATTATTCAAGATCGATAATTTTTTTAAATCGAATAGACCATGTCTAAACAAATAATCTTGAGATATCTTCTCCTCCCCCGGTAGCTAAGCTAATTAATACACTTGTAAAGGAGGCGTTGCATCTTAGTTAGGCTTTCTGTGTTCATCATCAGAAGACAGTGGAATTAAGATGCGTGAAATAATTTTACCAAACATTGTGATACTATAAAGTGAAATAAGCCATTCAACTTATCCAAATTTCATGAGGAATCGAGAAAATTAAACTTTGATGAAACTTTTGATTCTAATGTAATTGTGAATAAAATATTTTCGATATTTAATCAGGAGATAAGCTTATACCAATTAAAATAAACACACACACACACATATATATGCATATTACAGCAGCAATCTCTAAATAATAAATAAGGATTTTGTTAGTTCAAAAATGTCTTATACGTAAAACACAAATATGTGATCAATCTAAATGAGAAAATTTAAGGAGATTATCCCAGTTGGGAGGCTAAAAATGTGATAAATACCTTTATCGGGTTATTGAATATATCCAAGGACTTGAGAAATGGCATGTGTGACCACGCATGCGCAGGGACATTCGTGAGTCTATTCCCTTGAAGATTCAGTATCCTCAACCTGAGCAGGCTTTCCACGGAGGCAGCGGACATCTGTTCTATAAGATTATTGGACAGGTTCAGACTGATTAGATTGGGTAGAGGGATGTGAGGGGTCGCCCGGAGTCCCGTGTCAGATAGGCTCAGATGTCTCAGTTTCTGCACGTAGTGGAACAACTCCTTGAAGTTGGCCCTGAGAGGGTTACTGCCAAGGTCGAGCTTCAGGAGTCCGCCTAAACTCGTGAACACGTTGTCCGGGAGGATCGTCAGTTTGTTGTGCGCCAGGTTCAAACCCAGAAGGAACGGGGTGTCGGGAAACATGGTGCTGTCTAGATGCTCCACATGGTTGTGCGAGATGTCGAGGAACCTCATAGTGACACCCACCTGCCCTAAAGCACTACTCGGCATCACTACGAACTCGTTATTCGATAGGTCGAGGCGCTCCAACTTTGTATTAACGAAAGCATCTCTCGGCAAAGATCGTATGTGGTTATGCGATACATCGACGATACGAAGATTCTTCAGATTAGAAAATTGTTCGATACTTAACTGCTCTATGTGGTTATGGGATAGGTCAAGAACCTGTAAAGACTCTATCCCTTGGAAAGCACGCTTGCGTAACGTAACTATACTATTGTGTTCTATGGTAAGCACTTCTAAAAGATTAAGGTTTCCAAAAGCTACGGCGTCCAGACGCCCGATCCGGTTATAGCCCATGTGTAGACGTCGGAGGGACTCCGAGAATGTCTGTAGAAAGTTAACAGGGACTTCTGGGACGCGGTTGTGGCTCATATCTAGGATCTTCATGTAGAAAGTAGAGCTCGAGTCACTATCGTACAGGGAGGATATCTGATTCCTCGAAATGTTCAAAGTCATAGGCATGTAGTAGCTGGTGACGTTCTGAAAAGCGCTTAGCGAGAACTCTTTGAGCTCGTTGTTCTGCATTTCAAGTTTGATCAGGTTGGGCAGTTCAGAGAAAGATCTTGGCGCTATCGCGCTCATGCGGTTGTCGGATAACACAAGAGTCACTAGGTTAGGTAACGAGTTAAAAGCATTGGGTTTTATAGTCCTTATCCTATTCCCTGTGAGCACCACTGATTGTAATCTCGCGAGGGAAGAGAACGTGTCCGTCTCGAGAATCTCCAGGTGGTTGTACGACAGACGGACGTCGCGCAAATGATCATGGACGTTGCCGTTGAACACGTCTGACGGGAGATGCGCCAAGTGGTTTGCCTCCAGATTTAAGTACTGAAGCTGTCCGAAACTGTACAGAGCCGTCGGAGAAATCGTCCGGAAATTGTTGTTGTCCAGGGCGAGCCACAGTAACGACTTTAATGGTTTTAGAAAGTCTTCCGGAAAGTCCTCCCTGTACATTCCGAAACTGACCTCTAAACTCTCTAGGCTGGTCGCCAGGTCGGAGAAAGCTTCTGGGTCCACGTCGCTCAACTTGTTGAAAGAGAGACTTAGCTCTCGGAGCACGGGGGTTTCCCGGAACACGTGGGCGTCGAGGCGACTGATGCGGTTATTTCGCAGGAGAAGTGTGTCGAGATAGCGTCCCCAGCCAGCAAAGTCATCCGGATCGACGTCATAAATTTGATTATAACCTATGTTTAAATGAGACAGCCTTCTACAGTCTTTCAAGGCTTCACGCGGTATTTTACTTAGATGATTCCCGGAAAGGGACAACGCCCTCAAGGAACCTGAAAAACTGTCGAACGCGTCTTCAGGAATATCACTTATATTATTGGACGGTATATATAAATACTTTAACCTTTTTAACTGATTTAAAGCTTTGGGTATTTCTTGCAAATAGTTCTGTTCCAAGTCAAGGAACTCTAAGGTGTGTCCAAGCCCGACGAAAGCTCTGTCATCCACACTGTGCAGTTGGTTCATCGATAAATAAATCCTCCCAGCGTTTAGCCCGCGGAAAGCTTGAGCGGACAAGTTCTGCAGATAGTTGAAGTCTAGGTTTAGATCACGGACGGTGAGGGAACTGTTGAAGACGTCGCGAGGTATCGACCTGAGAAAATTCTCTCCCAGGTCGAGTTTATCCAGACGTTTCTGATGCCTGAAGGTATAGTCGGGCAACTCCTCCAGGTAGTTACCCCTGAGGTAGAGCCACGCCAAGTCCCTCAGATCATCTACTATCTCCGAGGGGAACTTAGTGATGAGATTGTGGGACGCGCTGAGCGTCTGCAGGGACGATGGCAGCGTCCCAGGGTCCAGGGACGACACCTTGTTGCTGTCGAGGTTGAGCCACGTGAGAAGGTGACAGTCGGCGAGGGAGGCGTCGGACCCGTGAAGGTTCCCGCCGTTTGGGTCGCCGTTCTCTCCCCGAGGCCTGGGTAGCTCAGTGAGGTCGTTCTCCCCCAAGAATACGTTGGCGAGGGTGTCCTTGAGATGGGACCAGTTCCCGTCACCCAGGCCTCCACCCATGGATGCGATTTGGTTGCTGAAAGCAGGCATCAGCAAATGGTCGAACAAATGGTGCAACGAAAATTACTTAATTGGAGCACTAGATTAATTAAAAAAGTAATCCTACTTAATTTATCTGAGCTAATTTCGACAAATGTATTCTGTTGAGCCCATGATGAACCTGTTTTACAGATTGTAAACATCTTTTGACTAAGTTTTTTTTGAAACATAGTTTAAAAAAAATCAAATGATAACTTTTCGTTAATTTTTCTAAAATAAAATCAGTAAGAGCATTATTTAAAATTATATATTTTTTTTATTTTGGTTTACTCAGGTAAGGTTCGCACACTTAGCACCAAAACACATTAGGCTTACTACTACTACTACTACTCTACTGAGAAGAAAAAAACCCAATCACTCTCTTAGAAGACTTCTTTTAACTTTTAGAAAAGGTTTCTAGTCGTTATTTTTAAAATACAAGTCTCTATAGACTTAGTTTAAGGGGTCAACGCCGATGTTCTAGACATTAATGACTTGATCGATCCTATTTGATGGCTCGTGATTGCCATAGTGAATCTGTATGGAATCACACCAACATTCGTTTGAACACATTGTATGGATAAAACAATATACACCCGAGCGGTGGTCGAACGTAGGACTCTTTGATTCAGCGATAGACATGCTAGTGCAATCAAGTAGTTATTCCGTAACCATTCACAAAACATTTACACCTTTTACCGGTTATAAAGCCGTCCTTTTTTTTAACGCGGGTGTTTCTTTATGCCTGAGCCTTTGAAAGATAAATAATAATAATCCTTATAATTGATAATAAGTATTAATAATAACTACTACTACTACTACTACTACTAATTATTATTATCACCGTGCCTTACTTCATGTTCGGGCTACCCTAATATGTACTCATTTCGTTAATGATCAAGAGATGAAGAAGGTTGAATTTAGAGGAACTATACCCACATTTGCATGGAGGGAGTATGGAAAACCATCCTCGGTACACCTAATTGGAATATGAACACTGGTCTCCCTGTCATCGGCAGTTTAATCTATTCAGTTACGTCACTGGTTTGTATAATATCTGGAAATTAAATACCTACATTTAGAAACTGATTCCAGATTAAAATTCAGGTTTGTGGGGTATACTTCATTCACGGTAGGAGTTTACCTCTGAAAGGTCTTTTTTCTTACCAATATCCTACTATATAATAGATTTCTGGTAGGGAAAAAAGTCCTTTCATAGGTAAACTCCTACCGTGAACGAACTTTAGGTATTCGACCCGCTATAAGAAAACCGCACTAGAAACCGATGACTCGATTATTTTATAAATTAGGGACTGTCTGATATTACACTTATGAGTTGGATAAACACAGCGACCGCAAACACAGGCAGGTTACAGAAAGGATCACGGATGAAACAAATAAAGTTTAATACATACTGTATGTACGAGAACAAACAGGATTTTAGAAAATTCTTTCATTTTCACGTAAAACAATACAATACAATACAATATAATAAAATAGACTGAACAAGTGATAAAAGTAATTAAAAAACAAGGTACCTTAAAAATATTCAACAAAATTATTTAATCATTTATTTAAAAAGTTAATATTTTTTTAACGAAACTAACTGCATAGCCCTTATCTTTCAAACCGGCTTCGGTGGCCACATGGCTTAAGGTGTCACTCTAGCAATATACGACAGGAAGGTCGGGGCTCAAATCCCGGATTGGTGTATTGAGGGGTTTTCCTCCCAAAAAATAATGTTTTTGCACTTGACCTCCACGCAAAGGTGGGTACACTTCCTCTAAAATTTAACCTTAATCATTCTTGACCCATTATAGTAATTAGTACATAGGTGTACAACCCGGACGGGTAGTAATACGCGGTGTTAAAAAACTGAACATATAGTTTCATGTAAAGTGTGTAGAACTGATCCTATGTGGGATTGGTCAAATTGGGACAGAGTGGGGAAGAACATATCACAGGTACAGTTTTAACAAGCTCTGCTAACCCTGGCAACACGACACGACATTGCATTGATATACAAAATATATTTTTTTTGTCAAAAATGAATGAATATAGTGGATTGGCCCGAACAAACTTTGAAAAAAGCATTGCACTAAAAAAAACCTATCAAATGTGCTCACGATATTGAAAACGCCCCCTTAAAGAGAGAGTCCAACCAAATAAGATCTGCAAATTGAGATGGAGTGAAGTGAAACGGGTCTTTCCTTTGTTCGCGATCTTAGAGGAGTGAAAAGGACGAAGGGAGGATCTTGCAAGTAAAATGAAGTGTGTTATTAGAATCCTTAGGAGGGGATGCGTGACGCCGGTTCGTAAATTGTGTTTCCCCGAGTACTTGTGGTAAGTCCTAGACTGCTGGGACGAGGATATTATTTACTTTGGCGCTCCCTCGGTAAACGCCTGGTAGTTAGATAACCAGGACAACGCACGGCATTTCATACCTCGTTGGGGGAATGGAGACTGGTCCCTCGCGGGTTGCGTGCCTGATTTATTTTATAGAGGGGCAGTTTTTATCATCATCATCATCATCATCATCATCATCATTAGTAAACTTGTTTAACGACGTTGTCTACTTTGGTGAATTCGAAGTTATTTTGTGAAATGGGCTGCATCTTAACTTGTCGCGCTTAAGCACTCTTAAGTACAATCACACTTAAATATTATTATATTATTTAGCACCGCGTCTTACTACCCGTTCGGGTTATACGCTTTAGGTACTAATTACTCTAATGGATTAGGAATTGGGAAGGTTGAATTAGAGGAAGTGAACCCGCATTTGCGTGGAGGGAGAGTGGAAAACCATTTAGGAAAAACCACCCCCAGTTCACCCGACCGAGATTCGAACCTCGATCTCCCCGTCCTCAGCAGTCGAGCTCAACACGACAAGCGCGTTAGCCAACTACGCCACCGAGGTGGGTTATCACTCTTAAAAACTCTGATTTATGAAATATAAACAGAGGGAATAAAGTGAGCAGTTAACCTTGTTGAGGACTCTAGTTTACCTGCTAATAAGATTTCCTCTCTTCAGCTGACGAGTATAAACACCCACCCTACTATTGGCACATGGACATTGACATGACTTTTAAAAATATACTTTTCTTGTTTCCTATTTTAGATAAGCCAAATAGCTTACCTAAGCTGTAGAAGATATAAAAAAAGTTATCAAAAATATTTTTTGTGTCAATGTGGGACTATTTTTAGAATTATTTGAGAATCTATGGTTTTGTTTGAATGTCATATCTTTAAAACTCGCTGAATAAAACGTAAATTCATTAACATGGCAAATCCTATCTTGGCCTGACATGTTAGGGATTGGAAAGGTTGAATCTATAGAAAGTGTACGTAAAACGATTTTAGGAAAAAAAAACGCTCAGTTAACATGACCGGGATTCGAACCTTGATATCCTCGTCAATGACGGCCATTACACATTAGCGTAAGTGCGTATAACCCGAATCGGGTAGTAAGACGCGGTGCTAATAATAATAATAATAATAATAATAATAATAATAATAATAATAATAATAATAATAATAATATTAAATTATTTTCTTATAACTATACTGATAATGGCCCATCATGGTAATTTTGGTCACTCAAATATTATTCGAAAGTATCTGATATATTTGCAAGTTTAAAATACTCAAATATCGACTTTTAACGATTATGCTGATTTCTTTTGAGATCGACTGAATATTGCCACGAGTTCGATCAGGATCGAACATTTTCCTGCCATAGACCAAGAGATGCTGGTGATATTGTAATTCATCTGGCCTTTAGTCCGACATTTTGTGGTCCAGCAAGTTTTGAATCTGGCACTATTAGTTAGAGGGACGGCCACCAGGGTGGTTCTATTAGCAATACAAAGGCGCCAACGCTGTACAACATTTGTAACCGAGTGTTTTGGTTATACATTCTGGTTTTGTCTTGTATTCTGACTGTATCTTATACCTTGGGCGGAATACAGTCGGACCACGTATAACTGTTATAATCCGTGTTTAAAAAGGGATCGTTAATCTCACATCACATTTGGGCTTCAAGTTCCTTCTTGGGAATTGTATACAAGGTGTACTGATGTACTAACTCAGCCCCGGCTGTTTGGGCGCTCCTTTAGGATGGTTTAAAATGTTTTATCAAACTGAGAGGAAAACAGCAAGGGATGGATAACGAGTCACAACAAAATGCTAAGCTAACCTAACCTAAACAAACCTAACCTGATGCAAGGCAAAAATATTGGTGGGGCCGAATTCATTGCTACCAGCAGGTATATTAACTGTTATAATCCTACTGGCCAGTGATCGTGGCCCAGCTAAGCTATGACGATAATTCTCCTGGCCAGTGTATCGTGGCCCAGCTAAGCTATGAAGATAATCCTCCTGGCCAGTGATCGTGGCCCAGCTAAGCTATGACGATAATCCTCCTGGCCAGTGATCGTGGCCCAACTAAGCTATGACGATAATCCTCCTGGCCAGTGATCGTGGCTCAGCTAAGCTATGACGATAATATTCCTGGCCAGTGATCGTGGCCCAGCTAAGCTATGACGATAATACTCCTGACCAGTGATCGTGGCCCAACTAAGCTATGACAATAATACTCCTGGCCAGTGATCGTGGTCCAACTAAGCTATGATGATAATCCTCCTGGCCAGTGATCGTGGTCCAACTAAGCTATGACGATAATCCTCCTGGCCAGTGATCGTGGCCCAACTAAGCTATGACAATAATACTCCTGGCCAGTGATCGTGGCCCAACTAAGCTATGACGATAATCCTCCTGGCCAGTGATCGTGGCCCAGCTAAGCTATGACGATAATACTCCTGGCCAGTGATCGTGGCCCAGCTAAGCTATGACGATAATCCTCCTGGCCAGTGATCGTGACCCAGCTAAGCTATGACGATAATCCTCCTGGCCAGTGATCGTGGCCCAGCTAAGCTATGACGATAATTCTCCTGGCCAGTGATCGTGGCCCAACTAAGCTATGACGATAATCCTCCTGGCCAGTGATCGTGGCCCGCTAAGCTATGACGATAATACTCCTGGCCAGTGATAATGGTCCAACTAAACAGTGATCTTTTAGAACAAGAGGTCACGTAGCCCAAATGGTATGCACCGTAGCCCTTAATTAGGTCTTCCAAGAGACCAAGAGTTGTGAATTATTTTTCCTGATTTAAGCTTAATTATACCTTGTTTGAAATATCAATAAGTATATAGAGTGATATGGCAAGCTTGGGGCCCAGGTATAAGGGATGTTTAAAGGGTTATTGGGAGTCAAATTCTGTGGTCCGGTACTTTTCAGGTCCCGAGGGTTGTGGACCAAAGAGTTTCAAACTGCTGCATTGGCTCAGCAATCGGGTTGTTGCCGGGGTAAGCCAGCCTTGAAAGGACTTAATTAATAAACTGTCCCCTACTTTCGATCAATCATTAGCTCAACCTCACATACATGCATGTGTACACGTTAAATATACCTAATGGCTATAATGATAATAACATTGGGTGACCTTGTGGTCTAGGGGTAAGGTGTCGGACTTCTGTGCTGGGGGTCCGGGGTTCAATCCTCGGTCCCAGCACAGATTTATCTGATTACCAAACCCTTCCTTCACCTCTGACAAGAAGTGTATTAATCACAACTTGTGAATGTGGGGAATGCCAGGCCTCCACCGTGGTTCGGATCCCACGTTAAACTGTAGGTCCTCCATTTCATCTCACAATCACCCTACCATTACACATTAGCGTAAGTGCGTATAACCCGAACGGGTAGTAAGACGCGGTGCTAATAATAATAATAATAAT